>CM055732.1:20518854-20699718 GCA_029465975.1 Dallia pectoralis
TGATCTACTGTACAAACTGCTGTGAAATCAGAGGTTAAGAAAAGACTAACCGTTTGATCTACTGTACAAACTGCTGTGAAATCAGAGGTTAAGGAAAGACTAACCATATGATCTACTGTACAAACTGCTGTGAAATCAGAGGTTAAGAAAAGACTAACCGTGGCTTCTTATTTGGTGGTTGGGAGTTTTCAGACTGTTTTTGCTTCTGCTGCAACTGCAATGCAGCCAACGCGTCAGCTGAGACCTTAACTGGAGTCCGCCACGCCCCTACAATCAAGAGTCGGAAAACAGAATGTGAAACAAACTGACCATCTCATGTAAATCTTGCATATAAAGTCCACATGTCCCACACATTGAGACTCAGGAAAACTCTACCCAGTAAGCTCTGAACCAGATGCTGGTTGGGGCTGAGTGGTTCTGATAGACTGAAGTTGGAGTATCGACTGAGCTGGATCTGTCGAAGGGCCTCAAAGTTTCCCAGGAGGATGTCACAGAGCCACTGGGCGTTGACACACGGGATCCTCCACTCCTTGGCCTTTTCATACTTCAGACCACTTGGCCTGCGGAAACGGAATTCAAGCAGTATGGTGAAACACACACACTCACACAAGCTGCAACTTATCTGGTACTTAATCTGAACCGGACCAACATATACATAGAATTCGAAATAGACAAGAGCAAATCATTCTATATAGACAAGAGATAATAATTCTAAATAGACAAGAGATAATAATTCCAAATAGACAAGAGATAATAATTCTAAATAGACAAGAGCAAATCATTCTAAATAGACAAGAGCAAATCATTCTAAATAGACAAGAGCAAATCATTCTAAATAGATACGGGCAAATCTTGTCGTACTCTTTGCAGATGAGCACAGTGTTACTACGACAGAGGTAGCCTGTGTATCGAGCTCCTGCCAGGTAAGCCATCAGCTTCAAATCGTCTCGGTCTGAATCCACGAAGCCAGTCACAGAAATTATCTGAGGAGATTGAAAGGACCGAATATCACTAGACTTACTTCAGAAGCAAAGCTTCTATGTCAAAGTATATCACATTGGCCTCAGCACAAGTCTAGTCAGATACATCAGTGGAAACGTAAAACACTAGACGGGGTTCCCAGAACGTGCTCAATATTATGCAAGTGTAGATGGAGAGGAAGTGATGCGTACGTGTTGTGAGCAGGGCTTGGCTCCAAGTGGGAAAGCGAAAGGGAGGTGAAGAGTTCTGTGGGGAGGAACCATTTTCTTTTTCTTCAGGATTGTGTTCAGCCAGTGAGCAGTGACACACCGCCTACCCTCCCGTAAAGCCTGAGGTACAACAGAGAGATTTATCCTGAGTTAGGGCAACAACAGAGAGATTTATCCTGAGTTAGAGCAACAACAGAGAGATTTATCCTGAGTTAGAGCAACAACAGAGAGATTTATCCTGAGTTAGAGCAACAACAGGGAGATTTATCCTGAGTTAGAGCAACAACAGAGAGATTTATCCTGAGTTAGGGCAAAAACAAAGAGATTTATCCTGAGTTAGGGCAACAACAGAGAGATTTACCCTGAGTTAGAGCTATAGAGTTTTATATAGAAAATATTCAGTCCCTGACAAAAGTCTTGTCGCTTATCTATTTTCTAGAAACACCTGCTATTAACCAGACTTTTAATTAATCAATTGGTGTTAGAAATAGCTCATATGAAAAGCTAAAACCTTCCCAACTGATGTTTAATGCACAGAAATGAATTAGTTTCACTGAAAAAAGATGTATCATTTAATCAAGACAGAAAGGTCAAATTTTGGCAAGACAAAAGTTTTGTCGCCTATACAGAAATTGAACACATTTACTGCAAATACAAAAATATGTCAGCAAATTAAGTAGTGGTGCTGTGAGGTCCAAATTGAATATCTTGTATGACTTCCATGAGCTTGAAGGACTGCATCCATGCGGTTTGGCAAGGATTCATACAATTTATTGATGAAGTCATCAGGAATAGCAAAGAAAGCAGTCTTGCATGCCTCCCAGAGTTCATCAATATACTTTGGTTTCGTCTTCCATGCTTCCTCTTTCATCCTACCCCACATATGCTCAATGATGTTTATGTCTGGTGACTGGGCTGGCCAATCCTGGAGCATCTTGATCTTCTTCACCTTGAGGAACTTTGATGAGGAGATGGAAGTATGTGATGGTGCAACATCCTGCTGCAGAATTTGTCATATTTTATGGATGGGAATATAAGAGGTAGCTAAGATTTCTTGGTATTTTAGACTATTGATGTTGCCTTCCACCCTGCAGATCTCTTGCACACCCCCATACTGGAAGTAACCCCAGACCATGATTTTTCCACCACCAAAATTGTTTTCTGGGTGAATCTCGGATCCATGCGGGCTCCAGTAGGTGTCCTGCAATATTTGCGGTGACTGTGGTGTAATTCAACAGAAGATTCATTTGAAAAATCCACCTTCTTCCACTTTTCCAGCGTCCATCCTTTTAGGAGGCTGTGGGCCTTGGAAATGCAACACGGTTTTTCAATTGTCTTTTGTTTAGGGCTGGCTTCTGGGCACTGATTCGACCATGGAGGCCATTTTGAGACAGAATCCGACAAACTGTTCTGGTTGAAACAGGGACTTCAGGTGACCAGGTCTCGTGGAGCTCTGCTGCAGTGGAAAATGGGCTGGCCTTGGATTTTCGAGCCAACAAACGGTCCTCTCGAGCAGTTGTCTTGAGGGGTCTGCCTGACCTGGGCTTGTCAAAAACGTCTCCAGTGTCTTCAGATGTTTTTTTTATCCTCTGTACTTGACGCTGAGACACATTGAAGGTGTCTGCCACATCAGCAGTGGATCTGGTCTTCAGCCTCTTGATAATCAAAACTTTAGTCTCAGGGTGAATCTTAGGCATTTTTGCAGAGGTCTAGTTGCAGTTGATGTGAAGGTCCAGTGTACTGTGGTTGTTTTTATACACACCTGAGACCTAATTGATCCATTATTAGTCACAGGTGAAGCTCATATGACAAGGCGACAACACTTATGTCTTTGCAAAAATTGACTCAATGGGCTTTACCAAGCTGTGAATATTAGAATACTTTTTGACAGTTTAATTTTGCACTGAAACATTATTACAAAAGCTGTTGGGATTAAAATGAGCCATTTCTTGTAAAAACATCTTGATAAGAAATATATTTCAGCGGCACTTCAGGTCAATTTGTACACAAGCGACAAGACTTTTGTCAGGGACTGTAGGTGATGCTTACCTGGACATACATGCTGCTGACTTGGGTTTCACAGAGCAGATGAGTGCAACGGTTGTTTAGAGAGGCGTCCACAGTTCCTCCATAGGCCTGGATTATCTGCAATCCAAAAAAACACAGTTAAACAGTGGCCGATATAAAATTGTACACCAGATCAAAAGTAAAGCAAAATATTTTCTTACCCTCTTCCATGTGGCCAGGAGCTGCTTGTCGGCCATTTGCTCTGGGTAGTCGGCGATAGCAAACACGCAACCCAACAAGAATCCATCTTCTGGAACTACAGCAGCAAGTAAAAGGAGAATCAGTCACTCAAACAACTGCTGCGGCTAAACAATCACTGCGATCCCTGCATCTTTAAAATATATCAATCCATTTTACACACTGTATATGTGTCACTGTTGAATGAACTTTAACGGACAGAACATATCCCACTCTAGTGAACTCACTCTCTTGGCCGGGCTCGTGACCAAACAGCGGATGAACTTGTGTGGGTTGGAGCTGAGGCTGGATACCTCCCTGCTGCTGTTGTACTGTCTGTTGGCTGGGATGCTGCTGCTGTATAGACTGCTGCTGTTGGTTCTGGAGATGTTGTTGCTGCTGCTGTTGTTGTTGCTGCTGCTGTTGTTGTTGTTGGAGCTGCTGCATGTGCTGCTGCTGCATTTGTTGCTGCAAGAAATGCTGCTGCTGCTGCTGTTGGAGGTGCTGTTGGTGGAGCTGCTGTTGCTGCTGGTTTTGCTGCTGCTGCAGTTGGAGTTGGAGTCTGTGCTGCTGGAACTGTTGGAGCTGGTGTTGTAACGCATGCTGCTGCTGCTGGAGCTGCTGCACGGGAGGCCGGAGGAGCTGCTGCGGTCGCAGCTGTTGTTGCGAGAAAGCGTGCGGCGGTTGTTGCTGTTGGGTGAAGATCTGTTGTTGGTGGATCTGCTGTTGGTGTGGCGGCTGCTGAATGAACCCATGGGGCTGTTGCAACTGAGGAGGGAAGCCTTGTTGAGGAACCTGCGGCTGCTGCTGCTGCTGTTGTAGTTGTTGCTGTTGTTGGTGATGCAACTGCATGAGCTGCTGTGATGGTAGATGCTGTTGCATGGGGTGTTGTTGTTGTGGGACCTGCTGGGGTGGTTGTGGCTGTTGAGGGACCTGATGTGACTGCTGCTGTGCTTCGGCTGTTAGCTGCTGACCCTGGGGCTTGGCCTGGTTGAATAGCAGCGGGTTGGGGAGGCTCTGGTTCGTCTGCTGCTGCTGTGGCTCCAGTGTCTTGGACGAGGCAGAGAGACTTTGTAGAATCTACGGAAAGAAACGGAACAAAAAGTTGACATTTCTGCGATGTGGTTAGAAATAGACCAGGAAGATCGGACAGTTGAGGTTTTCACAACCGAACCGGGACTGAAGTGACGCCATGAAGAAGGCATTGTGTGCAGGCAAATGTACAGCCTCCTTACATGTGCGACATTTGAGGGCCTGCTGGTCTGCTGGATGTCAGAGTTGTTGGTGATGTTCCGTAGAGTCCTGGCTGCTGGGCTCCAGCCTGCAATGCCCTCTGGTCTATCTACCCCCAGCTGGGCACCGCTGGGTCCTAAAACTGCCCGGGTATCTGGTGGTACTGCACCGCCTGGCACAGGGGGCACGCTGGCACAAAGATTGATCAGGCCCGAGTCCTTCCCAGGCGGAAGTCTGCGTTTGGGTCCTATGGGCGGCCCGGTCATCTCCGCCGGGGTCCAGTTCAGGTTCCGCTCCTCCTTCTCCGTAGAGGAGTCGTCCGTGTCGTCAAACATTAGATCACTTTGTCGCTTGGCTTTAGGGGAGGTGCCTCCGCGACAACTAACAGGGGAGTCCTCTCTAGATGAGGGGCTGGATCTCCTAGGACCTGGGCGTCGGCGACCTGGAGGGCTGTAGCTGCCCTCTGAGCATGACTCATACTCGCTCTCCTCATCTTCGTCATCATCTTCCTCTTCCACCTCCTGGTACGTCAGCCGGGGGTGGTACAAAGCTTCGTCCTTTCTGCTCTTGTCTAAAGCAGAGTGTGTGACCCACTCAGGCGTGACAATTTTAATGGTGCTGTGCTTCAAGGCCACCTCGTACTTTTCCTGTGCAAAAACAAAATCACCATCCCATTGAAAACGCTGTTTAGATGTTATCCAACCAACAAAATGCACCATTACAGATGAACAAAAAATCAATTCTCGTTTTATTGGCACGGGGCTCACCAAGTTCTGGGTCTATACTCTATACACATTAAGAGTAGAGGAAGAAAACCCAAAATAAAATATCCACATGCGGGTTCACACCTACAGGCTCATTGTCTTCTTGACAGAGGATAATACGTCTAAAACAGAATTGCCCTCCCAAGCAACCAGACACAAAACAAATTTAGACAGTGACTCTTTCATTCAACACATTTGATTCAGTGCTGACAGATTCCCTTAATTCACACATTTCTCTCAAGGAGAGATTACAACATGGCAGAAGAACAGGAAGTAACAAATAAAATGTGTACACAGGCATTGCTCGTGTAAAGACCATACCCAGGGCAGCTTTGTAAAGGCAGGCTATCCCTTATGGGGCTCTAAGCATAAAGACATAAAATCAGCAGTCCCTTTCCTGCAATAACCATCAGACAGACCCGTGCCAAACCAAAGGGTAATAAACTGCCCAACACAAGCAAGATGCCTCAATAGATCCTTTCAAAATAGTAACACGCAGACATTCTTAACCACAAAATTTACGAAAAACATATGACTTGTCGAACAATTGCCCGTATTTGCCTTCGAATTGGGAGTGTTATTATTTTACATAGAAAATACATGCATCAAGAAATACACAACTTTATAAGGCAAGAATAGTATTGAATAATAGTTACCCCCTTTGGCTCAGGAACAATCAGGTGAGTACATTTCTGGTTTAAGTTGAGTTGACAATCCCCGCCATAAAACGTGATCAGGGCCCAAAGTGTGTTAAGATCTTCTGGTAGCTGAAGAAAAGCGTAAGAAAACATTCTATAACATGTGATGCTGGTTCTTATGAGTTCATGAAATATAAGATATAAATGTTGTTGTGTGTGGCTGGAAGTGTTGTGGTTTGCTTGGCCCTACTTCTGAGTATGGGGATGGGGCAAAAGTGTTGAAGGAGTGTAAGGATGCCCATGTCTGGCTAGCGGGACAGAGGGGTATCTTTCTGACTTGTGTGTTTTTCATTGTTCACACATCTTTGTTATACGTATTTATTCTTGTTTATTACATTAGTTATAACAAACAAGAAAGGTGCGTTAAAATGTCTGTATTGTTTTAAGGGCTATCACAATTATCCCGTAATCGTCTAATCAGATTATTTAGCCAGATCACAATTTTGTTTATGGCAACAAATTTTGGACAATCATTAGATTCCATGAAGTTGTTTTTCCATAATGGAGTTTAATACAGTTCCAGTATTCATTGTCAATAACTGACTTATTCATTAGGCATATGTTTATTATTACAATATCATTGAAAAAAATATTGTTAATAAAATGACATGCTGTAATAGTTTAACAAGACAATACATAAAACGTCTTAATAGCTTTGTTAAGGTAAATTACAAATATCATAAAAGTAATAGCAACTGTTAATTAATTAGGCCTAGTCTGAAAAAGATCCAAACATTGTTGTATGCTCTTTGGGATATTAGGCTGGGTATCTGAATAAGCATTTTGTGACAACTGCTGAGGAAAATAAAAATGCATTAAATTGCAAAGATACACTGGTACCCGAATTCACAATAAGAACTGTCCGCATAACAACCTCACAAGCATTATGTGAAAGCACATACCTTAGGCAAACATGCTGTGACACCGAAGAATATCTGCCCCGACTCTGGCGAGAATCCTGTCACTCTGTTGTCTATTTTCAGGAAAGCAATTAAACTGAAGTGATATTATGTTTAGCTTGTTTTAACATCATTCATGAAGACACACACAGTGGCCAATGCATTGATGCATTAGGTGCATACAGTGAATCAAGTTACCGAAGTTCCACAAGTAAAGTGGGAAGTCAAGCATCAAGGCATTCAGTCACTGTTTAATTAAATGTTAGAGCAACTTGACTCACGGTATAGTCAGTGCCAAGTGCCCCAGTTCAAGTACCTCACACAACAGCAGGAAAATCAGCATGGATCAACACAGTTCTGCAACAGCTTGTACAATCCATGCCCTAAAGACACCATAGATTTTACACGGTTCAACTACTCTGACCTGCTACTCTATAACTCTACCTCATTAACTGGCAACATTTATTTCAAACAAAGGATACGGTAGCAGGTTTCCACATCTCACGGACAAAGTCACCCAAGACGGCTGAAAAACAAAGACGTGTTTAAGGTTTGAACTTTGACCTTCCAAGGCTAAGACATTACTCTGAGAATTTACTACATGAAGGGATCTATAATTCAGCCAGTTACCTTAACAACTGGAAGGTCAAAGACTTCTCGTGACTCGCCAACCTCTGGGTTATCTCCGTCTTCTGCAATTATGTGTGTCGCTAAGGCATTGTAGGATACCTCCTTGCCTTTCCCTGCTTTCAGCAACTGGACAATCTAGGGCACATTAAATATTATCAACACAGCTAAACAGAACACATTGTGGTTTACCGCATCAGTTATGTAGTGGAAGTTCATGTGCAGTTAGAAAAGGTAGAACGCATCCCAAAAGTGTTCCATTAATCATTCGGTTGCATTTAATACATGTTTTAATGACCAGTGCTGAACAGAAAAAGTTCACATATGTGATTGAATTGACACATTTTGGGAACCAGCTTGTTGCGATCAAGTCAATGAAGGTTACCAAATGTCTTGTTCGGTCTGTACTACAGGTCAACTGTCAAGTCACCCTCAAGTAACTGTACTAGGCCTACTTTCTTTTCAGCACCTTTTCAGCACTTGTCTGTTAGGTGCACATGGGCTTGACATCAGCACCAACAGCTATTTGAATGAAATAGAAGCCAAGAAAAAATTAATTGTGTCTAAAAAAGAAACCCATCTACGGGTAATATGGACACACTAACTGTGAATACATATTGGACTGTGAATACATATTGGAATACATGGTGGTTCAGGTTTTGGGTACCGACTGAGCACACACTGTATACTTAATACAAAATAGACCCTTTGTCATGAAAAAATAAATGAATGGATGGCTTGCATGCCCGTACTTGTAATTTTCTATTTGACAATCGGGAGTGCAGTGGTTATGAAAAGGGTTTCATCTCCAGTCAACATTTTTCTGATTCCACAGATGGATCACATGAAAGTTAAAACAAGAGACACTTCATTTTACCCAGTCATGATTAGACCGTTAATGTTTGCCCACAGCTGTTTGTATATATGGATCTGCAAACAGAACAACCGACATGTTCTTTACATCTATGGGATAGATGAGTGTCAGTTTTGTTTACCAAACCCTAATTGGGCCTTGAGCATGCGCGTTATTGGACCAGCACTGTCTGCCTATCTTTCTGCTAATCCACTTATGACCTGTTGCTTCAGATGTATGGGCAATCTGGCTCAGTGTCCAGCAACTCAATTACTCGACATCGCACCAGGACATAGGTTTACAGTAGATCAGTAGGCTTAAATCTCAAATGCGCCCACTGTTTATCTCAGCATTCCTAACAAAATAACAATATTAGCACGATTGACGCTATATATTGGCCAAATCAATTAAAACGGCAACATTTGGATGAATTGTTTTTATTTTTTTAAAACGCCATATGCTTTGAATATATCGTATATTATATATGTGCGTTTTATTGGTACGAATTAAAGAACATTGAAACCATTATTTGGCAGGAAGTTATAACGTGCAGGTCTACAGTGTAGCAGAAATGTCCTCGCACTTGCGCAATGACAGGCGCACTATTCTGCAAGCGACGGGCTGTGATCACCTGAATATTGTTGATCAATCTGGTTCTATAGTAGTAAGCCATGCATATATATATACATTGCAAACATGTGTAAACGCGTAGTTATATCCCGCTAAGTGCATTGGAAATTGGACGACAGACGGGAATTGGTTAGCAAGCTAGCTAACGGAACGGTCATTAGTAGCCGCAGTAATACAGCAAACTAGCTGCTGGTGGTACTAGCTAACGGGTTAGCCAACGTTGGTTGTTAACCTCGTCTTGGTCAATGACAACTGCAAAACATTCGCTTGCCATCTGACATGCAGTGCATGTCTTAGTTGAAATCAGCGTAAAATAACGTTACCCTGTATATATTGGTAGTGAAATAGAAAACTGTACACCGGTTAGCCATACCGGTAAACATTGGTTGGCTAACGCGTTAGCTAACAGTGCTTCACCTTTTGATCAATGTCCCCGACAACGTAGAATTTAACATCTTTGAAGAGCTCTTCTGGGACCTTTAGTTCCTCCTCCGACATTGTTATCCATAAAATTCAAATCGAGATATGTAAAAACAGATAAACAATTCGAAAAACATAAAAAAGTTACACAGTACCCACTACAAATTGTAATCAAGGAAACGTACACAGTCTAGCGCCAAATCTCTCTGAGCGCGCCCTGGACCAGACGATAATGGGGGTGGGACAGAATAGAAATATGTTTTAGTTTGTGTAATATATTTTTGCGTCTGTTATATAATGTATGCATTTAATTGTATTATTATTTCATTAATATATAAGCAAATGAAATACCATTAATTGAAAAGACGTATACAAAAATGTATCTACTGAAAATGCCTCCCCCACAATATGTAACATGGAAAGTCTATGGGCGAGGCTAACTTATGACGCGTAGGTTTGGAGCCATGCTGATTCTTGCTGAAACGCTCACATACTATTGAATATAGCTAAGGAGTTTTTTTTCATTAGAATTTATTATAACTGCCAGGATTATCTTTTCTGTCAATGGATAATTTTTTTAACTACAATCACAGAAATGCACCGTCCTAAAATAAAAAAAGAAGTGTATTCCATGTATTTGATTCTCGGGACAGTTCGCCATGTAAATAACAAACCAGACTCTGGCTTCCTGTAAACTGTTTTGACATAGAAAACAGCCAACCTACAAGTATAATGAGCAGGCATACGTTTGCAGATGTCGGAACCTCTACCCATTTAAAACGAGAGGAAACCAGTTGTCGTGATTCGTGATCGACAGACATCTCCATTTCCCTGACATGAAATTATTGTCAATAATACAAACATTGTGCCCACCAGTTTAATATGTTGGGATATGTTTCTTTTAGTGTTCGTTTTAGCGACAGAAAATTACATTAAAAAATGGCTTCCGACCTTTATCAAAGGTTCATAAAATAGGGCCAGGGAATGTTTCAATTAAGGACAAAAGGCAAGAAAAACTCCAAGCAAATCGTAAGCATTTTAAATAAGTTTCAGAGACAGAATAACAATTCACCAACCTATTGTGGATAGACTGTGAAGGCCCTTTAAAATGTTTGACCCAAGTTAAACATCATAAAGGCAATGCTACCAAAGTATTGAGTTTATGTCTCTGACTCACTGGGAACATAATGAAATAAATAAAAGTTGAAATAAATCAGTTTCTTTTCACATATCAAAGTAGACTGGTTATCCTAACCTGGTCTAAAACTGGGAATATTAACTAAGATTAAATGTCAGCAATTGTGAAAAACTGAGTTTAAATTTAAACTTTGCTTAATGGTGTATGTACACATACAACCTTAACTGGATCATGTCACACTTTTTTCACTTCTAATATAAAACAACACTGTTTTATTCATTTATTTGAATAGAAAGTGACACACACGCGCTAATGGTCTAGCATACGCTATATTTGATATATTCAACTAGTGAGTAAGAACTTTTTTCCACAGATGCATGCCCAAATCAGTCATTTGTGGTCCACTCTATACTGATCAGAGCCTGTACCCCAGCTGAAGGGAACCATTCCCAGAGCATGATGCTGCCGCCACAATGCAGTATAAGTACACTTGTTCTTGAAGGCTTGGCGCCAAATTGTCACTTACTGTCTGTAAAGGAAGATCGGCTGTCAATCTCGTTTTTTTATGAGACCATCACATGCACATATAAGGCATTATGCCATCTGATGCACCAATGTCTTTGTCACGCGCATTACTACTCATTCTGTCTCATCATCCGACAGTGTGCATTGATAACTTACTACGCCCTTTTTTCTGTTTCAGCACGACCTGGCAATAGTTATAATCGTCGAGATTGATTCAGTACGTATCCCTTTCAGTTTAATTTGTCAGGTAAAAACACAGTTTACATTTTTTGGAGCTCCCAGTACTTTATCTGCATGAGCGACTTGAGTAAAACAGAGCACACTGACCTGATAGTCAAAGCCAGCCACTGAATTCAGCATGCTCTATTCAGACCAGAAGTGCAAGTAAAGAACTTCAGAGTAAGTTCTTAAGTATTCATCCATGTAACTTTTCTAATTTTAGACAGCATATTTCATTAATTTGAACGCAAGCAGACTGTACCCCCGGCATTGAAAGACCTCCCACAGCAACAAAAAACTCCCAGAGGCAACACTGTAGAAACCAAGATACACAGCCTAAGGATCTTAGCTTATGTTATTTTGTAAATGAGAATGAGATGTATGAATTTGTACAATATTACAGAGACTTCAACATGGTTTGCTCATATTTCAGACATATTAAATTCATTTTCTAATATGTCGTTTACTCGGGAATTAATTTCTCCACAGTTCTTAGTTAATTGGCCTAATTATTTCATTAATTAGAAGGTGTCAAATTGAAGTCTTGTCAAAGCTGCCACAACCGCTTTGCATAAAATAGCCTATAGTTAAATAGCCTTAGTGAATTATGGACATCAATGTTAAAATACCTTGACAAACTCTGAAAGGCATCCAATTAAAGTTGTAATTGGATCATTTCATTGACAGCTACATTACGTGTGAGAATGCAACCTTGTGACCCCCGTGTTAAAATTGGACGTCCTTTAGCTGCAGTGTTTGACAGGGTGAAGCAGTTTGATTAAAGTCAATTTGACCCGTGTGAGCACATTATCTTTTTCTTTTACAGGTAAAGCGTGCTCAAGAGAATTATATTCATCAAGCATGACTAAGGTCCATTCAAGAAATGCACCTGATCAAATGTGAAAACTTCACAGAAATGTCAGCTCATAAATTGAGAAGTATCTAATGGCTCTATAATTTCAAGACAGGGAATCCATCTTGAGGCAACAATTTAGACAATCCATCAGTGTAATTGGAAATATTCAGAATCAGGTTTATTTCGCCAAGTCTGTTTACAAACACAAGGAATTTGTTCTGACCCATAGCTGAAACATTTAATACACATATTTAAAAATGTATACAAACAGTGCAAACAGAGCAAAACCCAAACAGTCCGATAACAGAGACTATGCATAGCTTTTATTGAGTAAATATAGAATTTATATGTATCTGAATAGTGTAAAAAAGCAATTTCTATATGTGTGACCAATTGTGCAAAAAGAAGCCTAGTAATTGTGCAAAAAAAGCCTATGTCTAGGTTCTAGTTCCAGATGTCCATATGAGTTTGCTTATGTCCCAATAGTGAATATATTTATATGCAAATTGTGCAAAAAACGCAATATCTGGTTGTATATACAGCTGTGAATAAGAAGAGCAATGTCTAGTTATAGTTCAGGATGACCATTGTTTTTTTTTGTATCAGTGCTGATGGTGTCCAGGATGGGTAATCAATGAGATGTGGGGCTGGGTGATATGGGCAGTCTAGTGCTAAAGGCATAATCCTTAGACTTACTGCTGCGGGCAAGAAGCTGTTCTTGTGGTGAGAGGTTTTGGTCTTAATAGACCTCAGCCATCTGCCAGAGGGGAGAGTTCTGAATAGTCAGTTTTCCAGATGGGAAGAGTCTGCCTCCATCTTTGCTGCCCGCTTCAGTGACTTAGTGAGAAAAGTGGTGTTCAGCTCCCACTTGAGGTCCTTGGCGATGGTGTTGCCCAGGAAGTGAAAGGACTCCACTGTGTTGACTAGGGAGTCCCCCAGTCAACACAGTGGGGGAGCCCCCTAGATTCCTATATAAAAGACGCCTGGGTGCCAGAAATCTTGCTGATTGACAGGGGATCAAATACTAATTCAATTGCAAATCAATTTATAACTAATTTGAAATGCGTTATTCTGGTTTTTGTTGAGTGAACCCTGGCTAGCGTGAGCTGGATTAGATCTATGGGCGTGTAAAGGAGACTCCATGGCCACTGCTAGGCCAACGTGCCCACCCCAGAAGAGCTTGCATATACCATTGGTAAAAAAACAGGGTGTGTTTCCCCATTAGTCGAAGACATCAACATGGGCCTTGCCAAACCTCTCCCTGAAGGGTGACGCCTCAGATCCGAAGAGGAAGGGACCCTCCTGGAGAGAAAGGGGATAATTGGTTGCTATAGCAAGCATTGACGAGAGATGCTCTAAACCCACGACGAGCGTCCCACAGTCAGAAGGGGGATCTCGTCCCATCCTGTCTGTTGGAGTCATATGACTCCGCGGTCCTGTTATCTGACCAGAACATGCTGGGAGCTTCAGAAACGCTCACAACGGGAGCAATGATGAAGGTAGGGTGAGGCGTTCAGGTGTTTACACCAGCACCCAATTCTGAAATGGCTGCACATATAAGTCACCAGACAGCTGCCACACACAGGTAAAGGCATAAATGACAAAAATAAATCCCATGAATATAAAACAGACGTTGCTACTTCTTAATTCTACATGTGCATGGGAGAGGTGTGTTTTCACGTATATCTGAATGTATAGACATGCTGAACACGCTCAGATTTTTCGTCAAAACAGTGTGTCAAATTAATATTTGGTGAAACGTTTATCAGACTGGGCTGTCTAGCTAAAACATATATATTTAATTAGTTTGATTACACTGAGACATCTATGATCGCACTAAAAGGTCAGCCACCAGGCTCACGTGCAGGAGTTCCGTATACCATCAGAGGCAGGTTCTTATTGGTGGGGGGCTGTCAGTCAGCTTCCACCTAGAGATTTCTGGGTTCTGGGATCCGGGCCAACATGTCCTCACTGGATCGACTCCCTGGTAGGATAAATGTTCAGTTTCTCAAACCGAGCTGTGCCCCAGGTTGCGAAGGCAAGTGTGTTTTCCATCGATGAATTAAGGATCGCATGTATCTATGTATCTTTTATGTTTTAATTTCATGTACTTTTTTACATATCATTTGGTTAAGGGCAATGGGACCATTGTTTCAGTTGACCATATGTACGTGGTAAAAACGTTTACGTTTTGTGTGATGAAATTAGAAAATGAAACTGGACTACAAAAGTTCATTATTTTTATGGGATGTCCGGTGTGTTTATCCCAATCCTAACCCGACTGGTTATTTAGAACCACTCTGATGGAAATACAGAGACCTCTGGTGGAATAAAACAGCAATTACTGTTTATAAAGTCAACCCGAACAAACATTAGAAACCTACTTTCTGAGGTCTTTGAAGGAAAATATGATTTCAACAAAAGCATAGTTACATAAGTGAAGCAACACTTGAGAACACTTGAAACCACTTCTAAGTGCCGCAGCTGGGGGTCCGAAGTAATTCCTTGTATATGTAAACAGACATGGCAAATAAACCTGATTCTGGTTCTGATTGAAAAATGTTTTTGTTGGCAAGTAGGTCAGACCATGAACTTTTATATTTGTAGTACACCTACTGTAGAAAGTTCAATATCGGGGTAACAGAAATTAAATTATAGACATATTCTCTAAAGAAATAGTGAGCAGATCATCAGGGCCATTACATTTTAATAACATTTTGTTAATTGAAAACCTGAAATTGACCCGCTGGAGCAAAAGTGTTGGAGCCAGTATGTCTAATAAAATATCCCTGGGGTCCAGTTTACTTACAGAGGGATTCAATCAGTGGGCTCAGATTAAAAAGGGTGCAACACATTTCTAATTAGGGCATTGTGCCCTAATATTTTATCAGAAAAATATAACTATTTGGTCATGAAATACAACATTACAAGACTGCTGTAAATGAGATGGCTTTTAGATGTTATATTGGGTCAAGGTCATAAGGTTATCAATGGTTATGAAGTTATTAAAACACTAAGTTATGTCTTCGTCAATTTTAATGTTTTTTTTTAATATTAAAGCTTGTTTCTAAGCACAACGGGGTTCTGACCATTTCAGACGTTTAATATTTGTAAGATATTAGGTCATGTCAGAGTAATTTGTGATTTGAGTCTTTGCAGGACACTGAGTAACGCAAATTGTTCAGCCACAAGATCGAATATTTAACTAACACAACATTCATTAATTCTCAATAATATTGCAACCTCAGACAAATGCATTTCATTTTTCTCCACTTTGACTGGCTCTTTTTGTACGAAGGTTGAACCACGTATCGGATTTCCACCTACTTATCTTTGCTTAGTTGTCTCGGTATAGCCTACTTTTAGAGACAGTAAAGGATTGGTTAGTATTATTAGCCAAATAAATATGTCAGTGCGTTGTTTAGAGTAGTAGCCCATGTGATCCGTGGAATACAGATCAAGTCTTATGCGTCATAAAGGTTTTGGAGCATGTCATAATTTATTGTAGATACTTTTACTACTGAATATATAGGCCTACACGATCATTTCTAATTAGTATGGGCTACATATTTTAATTGAGAGTTGAAGGGTTAAATTATCTGAAATATTTGGGGGCTTTAAATATTACACCAATTTATTAATTTGTGATTTTCAATGAATCTTTTAAATACTGTCTGAAGGAACTTAAAATGGTACAATATTGTTTATTCGAATATTTGCCACATGCAAAAACATCCGAAGATGTGTATTTAAATGATTTTTTTCTAAACATCTAGTCCTATACTGCTCGTTTGGTGTCAGTGTGGTTTCATACTTGTAATTCATAAGCATTTATTAGGGAGGATATTACGCTGAATTACATTATGACCTCTTTTTTAACTGGCCGAAATTAAAATGCAATGGACCAAAACCTTTTTTTGTCGTCACAACCTGGTAGTTGCTGCAACCATGGTACCCCCCCCAAAAAAAAAAAAAAAACAGAGGAAAAGGCTATAGTGGAGTTGACTGCATGGAGAAAACCAAACTGGCTCAGTTTTCAAACGCCTATTCAGATGGGATTTATCCACGCCAGGGCGATCAGGGGGATTAACCAGTAATTAAACCCCATAAACAATCGTCCCCGTGGCCTTTTCAACGTCTTGTCACTACTCACTGGTCAGAAACACTTGGTCGCTTTGCAAATACAGGCCTGGAAAGAAGGTGAACACAGAGGGACAGTTTAGACCAATGACCTAACCAGCACGTCCACAAAATGGCAGGAGAATACCTACATTCAAATGTGATTATTGAGACCCAGCTGTTGAGTTTTGAAAATAAAGATGAATTTCTTAGTTATTCAGTTCCATTGAATATGACGTGACGTAACGTTGTTGTAGTTTAAAGACGACATTGGCATAACGACTAAATTGGCCAGAAAATGAAATGCAGTGAGCTGGAGATTTTGTCTTTATGGTATAGGGTGAAGAAAGCAAACCATTATATATCCTAATGTGGATTTACCGGAGTGAAATACATTGGATTGAGACAAGTGTGCCACAGTTTTCGCCAACCGCATTCGAGAATAAAATAGGAAGTGGTCAGTAACCTTTATCCTCGTCCTCCGGGACCCCCTTAGTGTTTTCTCCCTCCGTTCGTTTTTCAAAGACCAACAGGAAGCGGCAGGATCCCGCATGACCTCTGCTTTGTTACAGAGCGCATATCACAGCCATTCAATGGGGCACATCTGTGTGCTGCTGATCTGGGGCTATGATCTGTGAGCTGCAGAAAATGCTATTGAGTTCATTCACAAATCTCACTGCCCTCGAACAAATTTAGAGGGCAGATAAAACAAATAGAAATAGATATGTAGGCTATACCCGAAAGTTCTAGGCCTATGTGTAACGAATATGTACACCAGGAATATGGGCCCAGTTAAACAATAACACATTCTGGCTATAGGATAATGTTAGGGTGGTGAAAAGTTGTTGACATATTAATAGACATGTACAGTGAAGTGAGTTCAAGTTAGCGTTGCAGTCAAACTGTCTAGAGCAATTAGGCCTACCTCAAATGTAGCAGACAATATCAGGCACGCAAATGATCAGCTCAGTAAAGGAAGGACTGCACGATATTTACTTACATAGTAACTATAGCTCTTCAACAGAGCTTTATAATGTGTAAAGCTTGAAATGTATTTTTATGAAATCCATCTATATCAACACATTCGTTTAGTTTTTATAATTAAATGTAATATTTCATGAGAAATTAGAAGGTTATGAATGCATTATCCAAAGTGTAATAACTATATTTTAAGTGAACTGAATAAGGAATTATCCCAACTGACTATGAGCTTGAAGTCAAAAGTTTCCCACGCTGTTCGTTTATTAGCAGAATTTACTACTCAAAAGTTAAATATCTTGACTTGAGATGGTGTAAATCCTATGGAATGCTGTTGAATAAAGAGTTCATTGTAAAGTGTATCTACTTTCTCTCACCTGCCCTGATTAAATGTCGGTAAGGCCTGTAGAATGTAATTCTAGGATTGTTGCTTTGCTTGATAAGTTCAAAGCAGTGTGGGGGGAGGGGCGCTTCTGAAAAAATAGGCACAACAAAACATATCTGACATCTGCTTGGACCTCTGACAATTTAAAGCTGTCTTTTCGATTACAGGGTCAAACTTCACCAATGAGTCCTGGTAAAATTGAAAATAAGCATGCAGAACAGCGTAAATAATTGTTAGTAACATTAACTTGTCTGCGGCTCATCATTTTAAATTGGACCATGGTTAGAGAATTGCTAAAAAGTTTTTCAGCAATGTGGACTTGGATGTTTCAACTTTCCAAAAAAGTTTAAAGCATGTTGTCCGTTCCGATTCCCTATTGAAATATTGATTTGTATTTTTTGTTGGTGCAACGTTATACAATCAATTACACAATGATAATAAATCCGATGCATTGCATGAAAACAAACTAAGACACTACGTCTGTTAAAAAAGAAAAACAAAATCAGAATGATTAAATGTATACAATTACTTTCTGTTCTTTGTAAATATTCTCAAACGATATTTTGGACATTTATCATGTTCTAACGAGCAGACCAAAATTTATTCATCATTGTGTGCCTTTCAATAGGGTGGACCTAAGCAGATCCCTATCTCATTAATTATATTCTACATATGTTTTATAACGCATATGCGCTCAAAGAGAAAGTGTTTTTTTTTTAATAGGACAGTTCTATAGGCTTACTGGAAACCTGTTTTTTTTGTAACGCAAGCAGCGAGCGTGATGACCTGTAATGTTCACTATCACAATATCCTCTTGTTTACGACTGTGATAGGATAAGTGCACTGCACATATAGCGACTACTAGTCAAATATTCCCATTTGGACCTTTTCTAATATTTTTACAAGTTTAATTTAAAGTAAAATTTCTTATCCATACAAAATCGAAATAACTTATAGCCGCGAATATACCTAGTTAATTTAATATAGATGATACCATTCAATATATCTATTTTGTTTTGACTAGGCTATAGTTTAGCCTAAACACTTGATCTGATGACATTGAGTCGGTAAGGGGAAGAAGCTTCAATTTTGGGGGGTAATGGAAAGATGTGGTATTAGAGCTGTTTTCTGGCATCGCCACCTTTTAAAGCGCCACGGACCTTATAACGCGTCAACAGATTTCGGCTAAAATGACTGATGACCAAAACCTGAAGCAAAAATATTTAAATGAAACAATTGGCTACAATCAGTTGAATGTTGTAATGTGTTGTTGGACTACAGTATAAATCCCATATAGCGGATTTGATAACCAAAGACCTGTTATATGACAATTGCGCACAGTAAATTATCATGCAATACATAGCTATTAAGTTATATAAGTTATATACGTTTTCTACCTATATCATTTGAAATATAGGCGACTTCAATTGCAATAACCCAAGTTAAACAGCATCCCAGACAACCATGGGGCTTTTTCGGGAAACACCTTTGGAAATGAAAACATTTTGAGTAGCTTGTTGGGGACTGCGACAGCATTTTGCGGAAAGTTTGCACATCGGTATTAATCGTCCTTATTCGTATAAAACAATATATACACACTTTTGATAAACATTTGACGTTTCACACCCTTCCCCCAATCAATAGTTATATTCATGGACATGCAGTGGCGCTCTGAACCACAAACCGACACATGAAGTTATATCTGTATTCTTCAACAAATCACCAGAAAATACTTATTCAATAAATTAAAATATGTTCTAGCATAGCTCTTTGAATCAAAAATACTTGTTCTTCTACTTATTATTTTTAAAGGCAACAGCTTTGGGAATTGGTTGAAGTGTAGCGGTGCTGGGAGTGCTGTCAAGGATTCTGGAGTCATCGGTCATGTGATTATATTTCACGAACTCTATTGGTCCAAGGCACGTGTCTTGGAGAGCGGACCACTACGTCACTAAGGGATCTCGTAGCCTATTAAAAATGAGGACAAAAATCCATAGTGAAAGTATTTCAGGAGCAGTTAGCGCCTCTTTATCTACTAGTTGAAGCATCAAGATTATACTGGTTCTGAAAGGGGACCACTACTACTCAGCATTTTAAATGATAGGCTACTTTCTCAACAAATTGATCAATCATAGCAACGCGGAGAAATTCATTTGAAGTATGTTTTCTCTTTGTGGTAAAGGCAAGAGGCGGGTATTTACTACTACCGGATAGACTAAAGTAGATACTGGAGGAAAAAAATATTTCGCTTCTAATGTCCAATTCCGTTTTTTTTAAATAACACCGTGAACAACGAAAAGCTAGAACTCTCAATACCGGATATCATAGACTCCTTTGGGTGAGTGAGTAAGAACGGTGCCAGAATTGGACATTGTGCAGGCCTATTTCACTATGGAAGAAAATGATAATCGCCATGAAGAGCGTCAGGATTCGAGCGAAGAGTCCCACAGAGCCATTCTTCCTCTTTTTCAAGCACCTGGGAACCAGCAACCGCACCGAATCACCAACTTTTATATAGACAATATTTTAAGACCAGACTTTGGACGCCGGAAAGATGGGACTTTTACTTGTGCTGAGAGTAATCTCAATGGACGACAAACTAGCCCTCGCCTTCCCCCAAAATCTGGGCACTTAGGTGGGACGGTGGCAGGGGAAGGAACATCTCATTCTCGTTCAGTCGGGGAACCAAAAAAAGCAGATCTTGTAGGAGATGCGACTCTTAAGCCTCGAGGAGAAATTGGAGATCAGTGCCTAAGCTCCGACTCGGATAGTTCTCAAGCAAATTCTGTAGCTTCGTCAAAACCTATGCTTTGGCCAGCCTGGGTGTACTGTACACGATATTCAGACAGACCATCATCAGGTAACGTCTTTGACTTGTCATAACCTAATTTCGTAAGAATACTGAATAATGAGAACTATTGAATATAATCTGATTTGCGAAATAAAGGAGTCCAACATGATCCATTAACCACCTAGCAACCACATGATACAACCATTAAAGTTTCCCTTTGTGTGTTGTTTTAACCTAATTAGTTTTTTTTTACTATATTCCTAATTAGCTACTGAATATTTTTTGCTGGTCAATTAATGAAATAAATATTCAGAATGTATCCGTAACAACAAGGACAACTTCGATGTTCCTAGAATTCTGATTGGGTAATAATGGCGGTTAGAAACGAAATAGTGGCCCATGGCAATGTTATCGTGTTAATATTGTTATTATACGTCTTTCGCCATATATATGTTGTGTTCGCAATGGAACTGTAATGAAGCGAACATGTCCCTGTTGAATTATGGAGAAAAGTAAAATATTGAAAATAATAGAAAGTCAAAAGTATTTCGAGAAAAAGGGCAGAAAGGTATTTAAAAGTATTTTACGTATAGTAGTTGGCCTATATTTGTAAAGAAACTTTTAAACCAGCATTGAATCCCAGTTATACGCCATTGTTCCTTACTAGTCTTTGTTAATATTTAATTAGCATATTTTTTTTGACAATGGAGCGAAGCAAAAAGTGTATTTCGTTTGCGAAATGAGATGTGTGTAATCAGACTATATGGAGAGCAAAGTTTGGAGAGAAAACATAGACTATTAATAAAACAAGTATTGTTTTGTATATTAGGTTCACTATCTAAAACTTTTCATATAGGCTATTAGGATATAGGCCTAACATAAACGCTTATTTTTACAAATTATTATTATTGGGTCCATTTCGCCCAAACCGCCGAATGTTTCTGTTTCATTTAGAGCGTTAGTGAAATTATTTTAAACTAAATTTCCTTCAAAGTGTATCAAAATACTAATTATTACTATTCCTATAGGTTTATTTATTTAACAACGTTTTAATTAAAAAATGTTCGAGGGTAGGAAATTCCCTTTATAAGCTCCAGCTACATAAACACCTAATAAAGTTATGTGCTATTAATTAAGCTATATTTAATTGTCGTATAGATCATATATTATATATCATGAAATGAATAGGCTACATTAACTTATATGGACATTTTGAAAATAGCAACCCCACAACAGAAAGTTCAATTACAACAGAAAGTTCAATCACAACACAAAGTTCAATGTTTTTCACGTTGTTCTCTGACGATCAACCTATCGATTCGAACGAAATGAACGATATAAAAACAGTTATTCCAAAATAGCTAGTATATTTTATGTGTTCCTTTATGTGTGTGTGTGTGTGTGTGGGGGGTACGAAAAAATCTGCTTGGATGGAAGATAGGCTGATCATAATAGGCTGACACTGAAATGCTTTTGAGAAGCCAAACGTTTTTCTGCGAATATCACTCATATTTCATCTTGAATGCATCTAAAACAGTTAATATTCAATACATGTTCACGATATTCATTACACATTTATGGAAAATGCAAGTTTGTTAATGCAATGTAGGCTAGTTCCTATGGTAACAGTGCGAAGGAGGCACACATATCTCCTTCAAACCCCACCCCCATCAACACCCACCCATCATCTCCTTTGCACACAAAACCCCTCATCCTTTTAGAATACTCTATATTCTTCGATTTGGTCCCAGAATAATAGCATATTTTGACTATATTTGGCCAACATTATAACCAAGACATTACTTATTCCAGTAGCCCAGGAAAGACTTAGCTGCTAGACAACTGCTATCGTAGTTGGCCAATTCCAGCCTGTTAGACAAACACGAATATGTTGCGATGGACTTTCAGTAACTGAAAATAATTATCATCATATCAAGTCAAGCATTAGTGGTGATATATTATTCAAAGGTTCGGGGCCATGTTAACAACGTTGAAAGCATAACTATTGTACATTCCAAAGTCTGACCATTTATTGTGTTATAATCCGCAGGGCCAAGATCTCGCAAACCAAAGAAGTCGACTACTACACCGACGACCACCCCAAGCAAGGATGACAAGCGTCCAAGAACGGCCTTCACAGCAGAACAGCTCCAGAGACTAAAAACGGAGTTTCAGACAAATCGGTACCTGACTGAACAGAGAAGACAAAGTCTAGCTCAAGAACTCGGCCTCAACGAATCTCAAATTAAAATCTGGTTTCAGAACAAGAGGGCGAAAATTAAGAAGGCTACCGGGAATAAAAACTCGTTGGCCTTGCACCTAATGGCGCAGGGACTATACAATCATGCCACATCATCTAAAGATGAAAAATCAGACAGCGATTGATGAAACAGACAACAATGCAATACATAACTTTATATGGCCATTGTACAAAAATACCAGCAACTATTTAAAACATATGAATGGAAACAGAATTTTGCAACATTCTGTCTATATATAGGCCTATAGGGGTTAAAACATTTTGTGTTATAACACTTTTGCCATGTTCTCCCTGGAACTTAAATGCTTCATAAGCATACACGTTTCTTTGTTTTTTAATTGTAGTTTTTATAGCAAGTTTTTTTCGGCACATTCGACTGAATGGTGAAAACATGCTGAAGTCCAAAGATTTTTTTCTGCTGCATTTTGGAAACTGTGAATTTATAGTCTAAATTGTTTTTTTAATCACACAGTTTCGTTTTTGTATTTTAATGTTTATGTTGACAATATGCTCTCCGAGGTTCCTTTGTTTATTGTAAAAGTACAGTCTGAGTTTATATGGAGTGATATGCGTTAAATTATGCGTATTATCTGCTAACAGTGCATTTTTATATTGCAATTAAAATTCTGTATTAACTATATACATCTAAATAGACCAGCATTGGTTAGATGTGTTGTTATGAGACGGAGATTTCATGAAAATAAATACATAATATATTCAACAGCATAGCCCTATAAATTAGGCTAATTTTTACTTCACCCAATCTATTAGAAATAAAGGATAAAGCATAAAGGAATGTAGTCAAAATGAACTTTCACTAAAGGACCCTTGTTAAAACAACTAGCAAGAAAAACAAGAAAATCTGTAGGCTATTTTGTGGACCGCTATATTCGTCTGGCACGCAAGCGCATAACATACACTTTCATGCAAGTGTTTCATTGGTTAAAAATGCTGCAACTCAAAGTTCAAGTTATGCGCGCATACAACTCATATCCAAGCGTTTAACACAGAAGCATGGCCCGGAAAACAACGAGCATTGAACACGTATCCATTTTAAATTATGGAAATTCAATAGTTTTGGGTCTGTCCCACACCCAGCAACATCCCCTGAAAGCAGCATTTCAGTGCCAAGCGCTGAGCTTTTTGAAACCATAGCCGATGTCTTCACTTATTAGCCTACATTAAGAACAATTCGAGGGAAATGTTCATGGATGTCATATCAGATACACTGTATTATGTTGGCTTATCAAATATCCCAGGCTCTCCGTATAGCTTGAAATACATTTTGTAATTCGAAGGGGAAAAATCATATTTATAATCCATACTTAGTCTTAAGCTGCCATATTGTTTCTAGCAATGAAACACTGGAATGTTTACATAACTTATTTATCTTGCAATAACTTCTTTTTGTGAATGAAACGTTTAGAGGCCTTTGCATGAAAGCTGCAATGTCACCTGTATATCATGAGACAAACGTTGCTGTATCCATACCAAATTGTGGTCTTATGATGTGAATGATCTTTATTGTTAACCCACCCGTGTGTAAATTAAAATCCAAACCTAAAAACACAATGCCTTAAAAGTTCTGGAAATGAACTTTTCTATGAGTACTGTGCTACAATTAAATACCACATTCAATGTTTATATCAGGAATGGGCTATTGCCATTACAGATGGTATTTGCATGAATTTGCATACCCTTTAAGCATATGTATAACAAAGGACAAAGTGTGGGTTGTATTTTTCTTTCGGTATTCTTTCATATGAAACAAATGTAAATAATTTGTATCATAACTGTGTAATTAACCATAAGTAAATAAACCACAAGAATACTAACACACATTTAAATCCTTTATTTTGTCATTGTGCTTCTAACCAATTAACACAAAAATTACGAGTGCTGTAATAGGCAGACCAACACCATTAATTTGGAAACAACAGGAATCCTTTTGAGGCATAAATGTGATATAGCGAAACCACGTGTGCTAAAATAACCGAATATCAATTTGCATAACAATTAGTGGCCTGTCTTGAAGGTTAATAACACAGCAAAGAGAATTTCATCCAGCAAAACGCATACAACAAAATATGGGCAGTAATACTAATTCAAAATAGTGTCCTCCGACGAAATAATTGGTGTTTAAATATGCAAGTTAATTTCCTTGTTACAAGGCCTAGCTCATGCTTTTTCAGGATGAGCTAGCTCTCACTGGACATATGAGGCCATGTGTTTTCATACTGAGTAGATTGAGTGTTATTGGATATTCGCAGGTGGTCATTAAATAAACCTACAATGGAAAATACAATATTTAATGCACTATGCGGAATGCTATTTTACATAGTAATACATTTAATTTTTATAGAAATAACATTCTACCAATAACTATCAGCACACTTGGATTTTGCTTTGTGTTTCATTTAAATAAGCACTTTATAGCACAGAGTACATTCTGAAAGGTTTATCGTAAACATAAAGTAAATACATCATGCCCACACACCAAGAAAACTGTAACATAACACATATAGATTCATTGAAGTAGCAGGATGTGCACTGGTCTAAGTTTAAATTGCATTATTCATTATTAACTTGAAATTGCTATGTAGGTAAACTATCTGAATGAAATGATTTTCAATTGAAAATGGCCAGCCTTACTGTACTGGCTAGCTTACTCTAAAATCATTTAATAAATGCAAAGGTAATACACACACACATTAGGACCACTAAGAAAAGTTAGTTACCTAGCTCCATCATGACATTGTATTCAGCATAGATACAGTATTTGCAGCATGTTACACCTCAATTTAGATGCACCACTAATGTCAACACAAGCCATCAAGAGTCAACTGGAGTCGAGTACTGTTCGGGGCCTTAACGTTAAGAACCAGTGTGTTTCAAATGCTAAAATGTGGTGAAGTTGTACATATATGTTCCTGGTTTCTCGGAAAACGCTAAGATGAGCTCCGTCGGCCTCAAAAGCGTCCCACAGGAATCCCTTAACCACCAGTATGCTAATCATTGGCCTTGTCAAACATGTCGACAGTAGATAACACCTTTAATATTGTAATAACAGGGAAACATTAGTAAGTTCAGTAGAAACACACATCCTCATGATTTACTTTACAGATCTTGGTTACAAGAACAGAGTATGTCACTCGGTTCTGCCTGCAACAGTCTCTCAAAAACAACGGACTTTCCCATACATACATCAACCAGGTAAACCAAACACATTAACTGTTAAAATGATCCTAATGAAGTTTAAGTAAAGTTATGAGAATTTTGCAACCATCATAAACAAACCAGTCACACGCCACCCAAATTGGCTGAAGTTAGTCACCAACGCAGGTTAAAACATTCTGAACTCTCGGTATTACCTGACACTCCCAAACACGTATAGAATGTGGCGAAAACCTGAAAAGGATCCGAACAAAACAGGGTGAGCTATCTGTGCGCACCATTCCCAGCATTGCCCTGTTCCTCAATGCTCCAGAACCTCATCTGCATTTCTATTCTTGCCCAGCTTGTATGTGGAAGTAACGCCCAACGGCCACTGACTTGATGAGCTCTCTGGGCTGAGAAAAGCCGGTGCCCCCCAGACGCCCAGCAACCCGGGTTGGCTCCTCAATAATGGAGTCTGTGGCCGGGAGACCCTGATGAAGGTCAAAGCCCTTGGTCACAGCTGCAAAGTGGCTTCACTTTCTTTAACCGTCACCATGTTTACACCTCAGAATTCAACATGTACCTGAGAATAAGTTTAATCACAATTTATTTGTACATTTTCAACGAAAGAAAGAAACACCATTTGATGAAATTGTTCTGTCCACAGACTTTCCCATAGCATCATTATATTGTCTTTCATCAATTTCCCGATAACTGAGTAACTGTTGATGTAAGTGAATGTTTAGATGAGATAGTCCTGCCATGTTTTCATTCATTACATCTAGTCCTGGAAATGCAAACTATTGACCACTTGAGCCAGCACTCCATTCGAAAGCCTTCATAAGCATGTCTACATTCGAATGCTAACAACATGGCAATAAAGAGATAGCATGCCCTACATCTTAGTTATCATGAGTTCACATATCCTGTGTCATAAAATTTAACCCCTCCAATTGCCAGAGGCAAAGGGCAGTCTGACTTAAGAAAGAAAATACATATCAGAAAGTATTGATGCCTCGTGTGTCCTTTAAACAAAGGAGCCACCCTGTCCCTTCCCCCCACAGAGTTATTTATCCAGGGTTTTTAAATGCTTCCTAGTCAAACTTGAATATGGAATGAAGCGCTGGGGCTTTGTGGCGGAAATATAATTAAGCTGGTGAAAGATGTATAAGGTGAAGAATAGGGATGACATCAGGCTAATTTCACACTTGGCACTGGAATGGCCAGGCCCAAGCTAGGCTCTTGCCACGCAACACTGATCAAAGCACACTACCACTACCGAAAAGGCAAAGGAGAACTTAAGTATGCTAATCTCCAGGACAAATATATTTTAATCTTGTTAGAATACAAGTTAATGCCACAGCTGAGTGAGTGAACTTTACAGAGAGTAAGGGAAAGATTCACTTTCCAAACATTTCTGAATGAGATGGTCTTCCTGGACCATTGCAAACGTGTTTGAGAAATTTCACAAAACGCTTTATCAAGTAGTCCTCATTACCTGTGCGAGAGACGCGTTTAATCAGGGCGAACAACTCCAGGAGTCGACTCGGGCACTAACATGCGTAGGAAATGAGCATTTAGTGGCCCAGTTTGTCCAGTCACTGTGAAGCCCCTTGCCAACAGCACCTTGGTAACCCTTGATCTGTCATGAAGTTAAGCTGAAGCTCTAAACATCCAAAGACAGCTATGCACACAAAGAAGAGCTGACACTTTCTTAAGCCAGGAGAAACTGCAAACACACGCATTCTGGGGAAATGCAACAAGTTAAAGACTTTTGTTTAGAAAGAACTGGAAGTGAAGGGGGACATTCTCTGATGGTAATGAAAATTAAATCTACTGGTTCGACCCATCTGCTCAATAGGTTTTTTCTAATCACATGTAGTTAATGAAAGTTTGCCCGTAGAAGGTTGACCCATACATAGCTTTTTCAAAACAAACATCCATCCATTTACGGAGACGTTTTTGATGCATGTTGTGTAAAACTTTACCTCAAATGAAAAGATTACAATCCTAAATCCCCAAAAAAGGGACATAACTGAAACTAAGTGCTTTATTATTGACGTAGAGGGGTCATTATGCATAAATTAACATAGTCCCCAAGCTTGTGCATGACTTGCTCAACACCACAGTTCTGGATGAACTAATTCAATATGTACTAAAAACCAGATCATAACGTGCCAATTCAGCTTATCGCCAACAGAGGGATTTCCCTTTAAATACATACTCACATGTCACATCTTTAAATACACACTCACATTTTCTGTTCTATAAAGGATAGGCCATAACATCACACTTCAAGTTGAAATGAAAAGAATCCCAAACAATATATCTCAAAATAAGATGTAATAAAAAAATATAATTTGTATGGGATAAATAACATTTCACACACTTTCCCATTTTGTAGAACAAATGAACAACATCACTGGAATTTAATTGTTAATCTAACGGGACATAAGACAACGGCTCATATCAAAATCTACAACCCACTCCACCTAGAACCCATGGTGCACAGCCAATACAATCTGAGCACATATCCAAAGACTGGACCAAGAATTGGTTGGTGTAAGCAACCAATTCGGAAATCTATTAGCTTTATTGCAAACACTGCAAAACTGATTAGCTGATTGAGGTAAAACCCCAAAAGTGTCTAGAATTGCTTATTCTGCTCATCTTGGCATTAGGAGGCCACTCCAATTATTTTTGGTTTTGTTTACATCGCTGTCTCCTCCCAGTCTCTCAAGATTCATCACTGCACATTTGGATAATATATTTTATTAGATTTTTTTTTTTCAAGGACCATCACGTCCTCTGGCAGCAGCATTACAAAAGTACCTACAACTAACTAAAGCCAAGTTAATTTCTTTAAATTGATCAATCTAATGAATTCCACAATGTTAATCGACAATCATCATTTACAAAAACTTTATTTGAATTTTAGTTTACTGACAAAATCTTTTCGGTATAATATCTTCATTTAAAATATATAAACTGGTCCACTCATCCACTGTAGAGAGGCATGTTAAACTATAGTTCATCACTCTGGAATGCAGTATCTTTACAGTGATCTGAAAATGAAATATTGACAAACATTAGTCTGCCATTTTCACAGATGGCCTGTGTAAAATATCTGTATTTGCAGGCAACACATTTATTGCAATGTCACTTAATGGAAAGAAAAAATATATATACACATGTTGACTAGTAGCAGCTGAGGTTTTACGTTCAGAATATTGATTCTAAATCTCCCAGAATACTAAATCCGCAGTAAAAATGCAAGTAAAATTACCGGCCAAACCAATGGTCGCGAAACATGTTTCAAAATGAATTGCCAGAGTTATACACATTCAGAACATTATCCTCTGAGACGAAATCACTTCATAAAAAAAGTTGAAATCATGCAGTCTTAGATGATTGCCTTTTAAGCTGTTCTGATTTAGCACCCTCGCATATGTGATGAAACAAAATGGCGGATGAAAGGCGACAGTTACGTAAGAAAAAAATTCATGACACTACAAATAGAGCTGCAATAAAAGGTAGGGAGACACTATACTTGGATAATCAGTAAACCATTCTACAGATTGACAATCAATAATATCAATATATTACAATTAAAATAACACAAACCGTAAACATTTTGAACCATAGCTCTTTCCGTAAATCTTACAATAATACATAGTCTAAACCTAACGTAAAGCTGAACAAGAACATTCTCGTTTTTGAACAAGGATGGTCTCGATTTTAATTGTTTGTTAATAGTATGAGTATCTGTAGTGCATCTAAAAGTCTACAATTTTGATTATTCAAATCATGTGAAACCAAAAGGTAATTGGTGACTGACGGTGGAAACACTTTAATGTCCTTTTCTTAGGATACATAATCATCTTTGTATTCCCTAGTAGGTAAATTAGGGACAACAACATGTTTCGGGTAGCAGCAAAAAAAATGCAGCCTCATATAAAATGTTAAATTCACAAAAACTCTTCTTTTTCTTAAAGCGATTCAAAGCCTACTACAGTAAAAAAAAGTATGTACAAAAATAAATTAGTAAATGAAACACAATTGTACATAGCGAATCAAATATAAACCCAATGTTGGATTTATAACAGTTCTTTAGCTTAATTTGGGTGACAATGTTAGTATGGGAGCTAACAGAAGGGCTAATGAAAGAGGGACCACATTATCATGTCTGAAACCGTACCTGATACTTCATTGCATAACTTGTCGACCACACGGTCTGTCTCTTTGGCAAACAGAGAGAGAATATCATCTTCAAACTCCTCCACAATGCTTTCACACTGTAACAGAAGACGGGATAGGTTGCCACTATAGACAGACAGCGAAAACAGGTTCTCCGCACATGAGAGCTTCACAAGCATGTCTTTTCACACAATAGTGGGCACGACCATGAGGCCCGCTGCCTCTCGCCATGCCATTCAGCCATCTTGGATGAGTCGTGTAACATAGATAGGCGACACGATTGGCGAATTCACACAAGCAAACACACACACGCACACACGTCTCTGAGCTTCAGAGGGTTGTTGGCTTATCGGTTAGATAACTTCATCCTAAATATTTTACAGTTACATGCATGTATTATTGTAAATGTAAACAACAGAAATACAATGGAGCCTGCCTCCTCGGTGTAACGTGTGGTTCCGGCCACTGCATGACAATCATTTAGATTAAATGTCACACAGTAATAACAGTGAATAAAATAAAGCAACAAAACTAACGGAAAAAGACAAATGCACACTTTTAAGTACTTCTCCAGATTTCTTGTTGTTTCATTAAATTGTTTTGTAGTTTACAGATTCTGGCACATGCAATACATCGTAAAAGTAAAGTAGTGGAAGAACAGCATGTATATTTTAAAGTTAAAGTTCAGCGCACATTTTTTTTTGATAATGGGCATTGATATCAAATGAAATCGTATGGCAAATTTGTGTGCTTTAAATTCAAAGACGTACCTATTTTAACCCCCCCTCCCCCCAAAAAAGCAGTTTTGCTTCTGTCCCAACATCATTACACACTTCTAAAAGCGATACAACAAAGTGGACATTCAGAAATTATTTCTCTACTTCTCACACTCATCTGAAATGTGACGTCTGAAAGTTGTGGCAAATAGCATGAGTGAATATATATATATGAAATAGAAACGTGAATGAAATGACTGCCATCTTACCGCAAACTTCAGGCCATTGGATCCCTCCGGACCGTCAAACTTGAAATTGTTAAAATCGGGAAAATCCCCACTGTCCGAACCTCTTGGAGCGAACCTCTTGTATTGTTTTCTCTTGGTGTCTGGATCCACATGCAGGGCATAATCACTCATGCTCTCACAAACCCCCTCCAGAAGCTCACTCAAGTTAGCCTCAGATCTGGCAAGAGGGACCTGGTGGACGGACGGAAAAACCAACAAAAAAAAAACGTAGAGAAATCAAACAAATCAGGTTAAATCGAAATAACCCAAACTGAGTTTGAGCCCGGTTCTATGATGTAGCGTCCGGGTCATGTCGGTGACCCCTAGCTTCCATTCCCATCACACAAACAACCCCTGCTTCCCCGTATGCTGGAACTATGACATTTAACCTGTAGCAGTATGCCCCTTCCCCTTGGAAACAGGACAAAACATGCACTGGTGTCTAGACAGGTCAAGGTGCACCACGCTCCCGCCCCGCGGCCTCCCCGGAAGGAGAGGAGGAAGAGGGTGTCGACAAAGGGGGGGGGGGGCATGTTGAAGGGGTCGAGGTGGACAGGGGCCGAGCTAAGGAGCAGCCAAGTGCATGCTAAACAGTTCAGTCTCATCCTCTGGTCCCTTTTGACGGTTCATCTCCTCCACCCTTCAATGATCAAAGCGGGACGTTTTCCTTGTCAATCCCGGTCAAAAGGTGCTGGGCGAGGGGAAGGAGTTTGGGGGTCGGGCATATTGCAGATGAACTGGATTTGGTGCGATGTAGATATATCGCTGACCCTTTTGTCCCCTTTCAGCCTCCAAACCGACCCTTCCAGCCTCACTGATTACATTATGGAAGCATTTTCCCCACCTCTTTTTTTATATATCTAACTCTAAGTGACACAAAGGGGGTTCGGCAGCTCACTGCCATCTGCTCGCAAATAAGAGGAAAAAGGTTCTGCTGGGTACTGCCAGTTCACTGGCACACATTTCCATTTTCATTATGAAGGCCAAGGAGCTGGTTGAGTGTACAGATGTGTTACTAAGTAAGTTCACATTGTGGATTGTCAAACAAAAAAAAGGATTGACCATTTCAACAACTACGTCAATCCAAAACGAAGACAGACATTTGCAATGTTAAACAGCACTGCATTAAACCATAGCAGCATTTGAGTGCGAGTAAATTTTCAAACATACTTTATTTTTAGCTCCTCTGCTAATTTTCACACCATAGGTATATTTCATGAATGTGTGAGATCTTACCTAAATTGTTGGAAAATTCTGTTTCAAACAGAAAAAGAAAAAATCACCCCAAAATTTTTTGCATGAAAAAGTCCAACCTTAAGCTAAATACTTATCATGCGATCCTGAAAATGGTGTGGAATTAAATTCCTTCCTTGCCAGTCTGAGGGGTTTGAAAGGGACCTGTCAATCACACTTTTCCTGAAGAATGAAGAGGGGACTGCGGGCCTGGCAGAGAAAAGACTTCTCAGGGATGCTATCCTCCATTGAATTCCCATTGGAAAACCAGCCGTTATTGTTACAGCAGCGGAAAGGGCCTTTCAATTTCTGGTGTGAATGATATGGTCCAATGAAAACACAAATGAATCAAAACTACAACTTATTAATACAACCACTTACAGTGAGTCATTATCGAAACACGTAAAAAATATGTATTACCAAAAAAAAAAGAGAGCCACTGTAATTATTTCTCCAGGCAGGATAGAGAATAGAGAATGAAACCATTAAACACTTTCCATACACATTTACAAAATGCAAGACAGGAAGAACTTGATTCAACTTATTCCACTAAGTTCAATGTCTTAGGCCAGATAACTCATTGTTGCAGGTTTAACTTTCACAGCTCCCTTCAGAGATCCCCACTGGTTGCTGTGGAGAGCAAAGGAGACTTAAGACCAGCAAATCTCCTATGATGGCATCTAAGCTTGGACACCCCTCTCGCCCCGATTCAGACGGGGTCAAAAGCCAATGGGCGCAGCCAAGCTGGGGGAGGGGTGCCCTGGATTATTACGAAGCAGTAAAAAAAACAAAAAAGGCGCTCATTAACGTAGAGCGGCTAGTACAGAAGCTCATCAAAAACATTGTGCAGTCACGCCTGTAGAGGGATTCAGTCAAAAGTCGGTGTGCTAACCGTTCGGAGCATTATGATACCGAACGAAGTCATTCGACGCGCAACTCCTCTGCTATGAATGTTCAATTTGATTCAGTGATTATCGTGGAGGTGTACCGTTGCATTCAGTCTCTCTCTCTACTAACAACAACAGGGATATTGCAAAGGCACACCCCCACAGCTTGAGGGCAAACCAAACGGAATATGAACTAGTCTCACCGGGGCATAGGAACTGTAATTAGCATTTCTTTTCAAGTGAACCCTCTTTTAGGAAACACTCGATGAGAGTCTGTGAATATGACATGCACACGCTGACGCACAGATTGAGCATAATGAACAGGAAGGAAGGTGACAGACGGATGTCACAGGGCCATTATCATGTGGCAGGAGAAGGTCAAGACAAGTCTTCGAGACAAAAATTCACGCAACTGCAAAATGTTTTCAACCCAGCGTCCGTGACAAGTTTGAATGACACCGGCGTCAATGGGAGAGGTAGAGATGTCACGTCGGGATTTAGGAAATATAATATCTTGACATCGCTTACTTTAAAGATGCCTTCGAATGTCCACCGGGAAGAGGGAAAACAAGGAGAAGGCAAGCTAAATAAACAGCACGTTGTTAGCTATCAATTACGATCAAAAGGGGATTAACCCCGGAGATCAATAGGGGAACTGAGCAGCTAATGAAGGTCCCTGGACAGTGAGAATGAGACACTGGAACACTAGCAGGTCTGACCTCTTCACATTACAACAACACTTGGTTAGGAAAAGAGGAAAAGACTGGTTTACACATCCGCTTTATACCAGAGGGTTCACCAATAGCTTTAGATCAAGCAGTTGCAGGTGAAACAAATTATTAAAGCAGCAGCCATGGTTTACAGTCATTAACTGAAATGGAGATGAGATGAGATGAACTGAAATGGATCGTTTCTGGCCGGATGCTTCACAATACACACAATTCGACAATAAAGGTACCATATCAAGACAACAGGAACCATAAACCATAAGGCATAGATAGCATCAGTACTAAATATGTTTTCTTTAATGGTATAAAGGATGCATCCATCAAATCTCTAATGATCAAATTGTGAAATACTTTATTTCCAGGACATGCGATCAATGTCTTTGCGTGCTAAGCAAAGTTTCGCTTCAGTGAATCGCAATGTGAAAGTCAAACAAGCTTCAACTTGGGTAGCTATACCTTTTTATCAGTCAGGCTTCCATCAGGGTTAAGTCGGAAACCTCCCACCTGGACGGTCTTCTTCGGATCAATCTGACTAATTGAATAATTAAGCTCATCAACAACAGCCCTGCATGCTAAAAGAAAGACACGTTAGTAAAACACAGTCATTCAAAGCATGCATGTTTAAATGTATAGAAACATATAACTGTAAAAATGTGTTTAAATGAAATTAGCTTGACGAATGATTAAAAGAATGATAGCAAAATTGATGTATGAAAGGGTGTTCTTTAGTCACGAAAGTACCTGTTTGAAAGACAAAAATATATAACTATACAGTGTATATTTTTTAAAAGAAATATTTTCTGGAATGTTATGCTTTATTGGATATTGGCAGTGGGGAGAGAGGAGTTTTTACTGAAAGAGCAGTGGGACAGCAGCCAGCCAAGGTAAACATGACAACAATATGCAAAACACTTCTGTTCAGCTAGGCTTTTTGAACAATGATGTAAATCTTACAAAATGACAGAAAACAAGTAAATGAGCCTTTCAACACTGTGAATGGAGAATAAGATAGCATCCAGTCATTCTATCATTCAAAATGGAGGCCTTAGGCTTTTTCCAGACCTACAATATGGGTATTGCTTCACTGAGAATTGTACAGTATTTTCATGCCAGATGTCAAACTGTATGCCTGAAGGGCTTCGAACAGCTTTTAAAATGTAATTGATGCTACGACGCACAGTAGGCTACACTAATAGCATACTGCGCTCAGAGTTTGCACTGGTAGCTTGACAAGTGTTACATAGTCACGCAAGGATGATTCCAAGGTTTGGTAGGACGGCAGTCTTGGTGTTGCTGTTGTGTTCAAAAGACCAAAATGGCTCAAAGTGCACCAATGACGGAGGATCTGCCTTTCAGCAAGTTTCATTTTGCTTTAAACACAACTGACGCTAAAAGGGGAAAAACTGACGGCAACATTTTCCAGCAATTCTTTCCGATTTTAAGATGAAAAAGGAAAATTGTAAATATCTACTTTCTAAACTCTAGTAATCATGTTTAACCGCATGTACCGCAGAGCAGCTAAAAGTTTAACAGATTTTCAATAATAGTTTTTTGTAAAAATAATTATGATAAGAAGTAAGTTAACGCTGAGACAAAAAACACATAAAAAGCCACCGCTAATTGAAAGAAACATAACATCTACAACTGGACAATACTGCTTGGCCGGAGATATGACAGGAAACAAACTTTCAAGACTTGAATTTGCTTTCACACAATGCAATTTTTTCGGTTTTTTTTACAGTGCTTCACTATGCACCTCTATAGTCTACATAGACCAACAACAGGTGCTGCAATACAGGGGACAAATAAACATCCCACTTACCTGAACAATACAGCACCTTGTCTTTTTTCCCTTCAGCAGTTTCGATCAAGACACTCATTGCCACCATGACAATTTGAATAATCCATGCTACCATATTCATACCTTGAGGGAAAAAGATAAATAAAACAGCCAAGTCAATTCATCACCGAAATATAAAAAAGTAGCGCCATTTAGTGCCACCCAAAGTCAAGATAGAAAGAGTATTTTGTAAAATCAGGGTTTGAGGCAAATTACTGTAAAACCAGCCTTCAAAAAGTATATTAATAACAGACAACCGATTTGTACAAAATGTAAAGAATTTGTTCAGCTTGAAGAAGTTGAGTGAAGTGTACCGAGCTGGAGTAAAATAAGTTTTAATGCAGAAACCTCTCCACAAGGGTTAAAAGAGGTTGTACTTAAGGCATGTCATCTTCTGACCAAACAATCCAGAAGAACTTCCAAATCTAGGTGTTGTGAAGTTACATAAGATATTGAACGAAAGCAGAAGACAACCTGGTTTCTGCAACACCAGCAGCCAACATATTCATAATGTAAATGGATTGATGTTTCTTTTTAAATTTGCTTTAAGAATTGTGTACAGCTGACCATCCACAACATTACATAAATTCATTTAGAAATCAATTAGTTTATACTTTGTGCAACCAAAGAAGTTATCCCGCCAGCTGTTCAATACTTCGAAGTTTCTAAATGGATGCATTACTAATGCTAATTGAGAATAATTGCTAGATAAGACATTTCTTAAAACATTTCAGATAATTGTAAAATGACACAAAACTAAAGTGTCACGACACTTTCATAACAAGAAATTTGGGTAAAATAGAGATTTGGTTACTAAACATGTAATTGCTCCCATAAGCCCGTCACACAAGTCCCTTAGTGTAGCCTAATACTGAATATTAATATCCCCATTGAATAATGAATAGAAGAAAAACCATTGTGATTCACCAGTACTGTTTGAGGGTTGCTAACGTAGTCCTTGATAGTGTGAAAATGTCACAAAAAATAATCAACATTTGTTTGACTACTGCCTGAGGTAATGTGCTTGCGCGCGCGCACGCGCACACGCACGCACATTGTTCTTAGACGCAATTTAAAGATTAGCGTTCTGTGATTGTTAAGAACAATTTTTTTTCAAATAAATGGATCCATAACTTCTGTTCACATTATTTAGCACAAATTAAAAGCTTCAACGCCACATTGTAGAAAATGTTTTCTTCATTGCATTTTGCAACAGACGCAAAGTTTCACAACTAACACATGGTTTCTCTGGCCTACTTCTATTGCTAAATTGACCTTTAGGCGTATTTGTGAAGTTTTGTATTTATTGAAGATATAGAACAATGTAGGAAATATAGGAAAAACATAGCAAGAGGGAGTCAACAGACTCTGGTTTTCGTCACATTCGCCAATTCATACATCTAGTGGATTTAGCGGTTTTGAACACAAGACCAAAAACGGTTCCTAATGAAGACATTTACTCCTCCTTTCCACAATTGTTATCACTTACAATCAACCAGTATGCACAGGGAAAGGTTTGGGAGAGTAAAGGATCAAGACAAGAGACTGTCCTATGCAGACCTTTTTATCAGACTACACTCTGATCGAGCTTTCATTAGCCAACAATCCCATTTGAGCTTGTAGGCATCCAAACCGCCAAAAGGAGTCGCTAAAGTGCAACACAACAAGTCAACTGTCTGACATTCACCCAACTAACCCAAGAGGGTGCTGAGCCAATATACCTATGCACTCTGATATCCTGTGGACAGGACGTCGGTGTCATTCAAATAGCATGTATGCAATAATGCAGCTAAAACACCATTTAGGATAACAATATGTTGTTAATACAAATGTATGCAAAGCACTGTTATGTCAATGTAGACGGTAGTTAAATACGTTTTAACAAAAATTGCTCTAATTGAAAATCATAGGATGGACACCGTTTCGATGTAACTCCGTCGGTGCTTTGAAAACGGTTAAATGCAAAGTCTATGGGAATATACAGAATTGAGAAGCAAAATAACACATTATACAAACTTTATAGGGGCCATTACAAGGGCAGAGTAAATATATTGTTCTGACAATATCTAGCAATTTAGTATAATCATGTTACTATCGTAACATAAACTATCGGGTAGACACAAACTTACCTGTTTCAATGGCCAGGTGTGTACTGAGGTAACACTTTTTCAGTATAGTCTTTATATAGGCTTTGCTGCTTTTATGTCAGCCTTCAGACGCGATGGGACAACGATGTGAATGCTGGTTGAACATAAAGCAAACGGCTATGGTGAAGTTCGTTTTGTAATCTTCACCTGTTTTGAATGAAACGCGATCTGTTTAGTGGATAATGTGTCGACTTACTTACGTGCTTGGTCCAGACGCTGCCACGTTCAGTCCGGAAACACGCGAATGACAGCCGAGTGAGCCAATGGCATTGTAAGCTCAGTACAACTGTCCAATGGTTGAGCGCTGTTTCCTGGAAGTGGGCGGTCTCTGAGGACACTGCGTAGGGTTGCTTTGAGGCGCGCCCGGGACAAAACACATGAACTTTTTGGATGTGAGAGATGCCAGTTCACGACTGACTATAATGACCAAATTATTTATGTTTCCCCATTTTTCCATTTATCCTTAATATCCTACTCGTTAAACTGTCACTGTGTTTGAAGCATGCCTTTCAACCTATTGACAGCATGTGTCAAATTGCAGGAAACTTTCACACAAAAGCAGAAAGACTAGAGCATGAAATATGTTTTAACATAGATTCAAATGTGAGCAAATGTTGTGTAAAACTACAACATAGCTGCCAATTCCTGTACTAAGGACTTTGCTGCTCACTTTGTAAAATGACTCACAATACGAAAGGGAAAGGTGTAAGCCAAATTGCCAGTCACCACAGTAAACAATGAAACTTTTTTAAAATTCCTCCAGGCAAGCGATGAAGTTTCGAAACTTCTTATGATGCCATTTTAAATCAGCCAACAAGTGAGGGTCAGTAGGCTACTATAGCTCTCTATTTGATGTTTAATAACCACGGAACTGTTTGTGCTTTTAGGATTACCCTTTCACCCCAGTCCATTCTATTACAAATGAACAATTAGTCATGTTAGCTTAGCTTAATTGCAACCCTGTGCTTAAGGAGATTTAATTGCTTGTGTTGATTTAAACATAATTGTTTTGCATTAATCAGTAAAGGGATGAGATTAGGGCGCTCCATATCTGCAGGCTACTTAAACCATTGTAGTCACTTCATTTGGTGGTGATTTATTGAAAGTATGGGCAGTGACTCGGTTTCATGTGTTGTCTACACCTTGTGACAGGTGTTCCCTTCACAGGGGAATTTGACTTGTTTTCCCCAACCCAGTAACAGTAACCAATGATCACCTTATCTTGTAGTGCTGGTGTGTATGTTGACTTCATTGAGAAGTCCAACCAGAGATTAGTGAATGTGAATAATAAATGTGTTGAAAATAATAGAGATTAATGAATGTGTTCAAAATAATAGAGATTTATGAACGTAAAGAATTAATGTGTTCAATATAACAGAGATTAATAAATGTGTTTAAAATAATAGAAATGAAAGAAGGTGTTAAAAATAATAGAGTTTCTTTTTTATGCTGAAAGTGAATGGTTTGGACAAGTTCAAAAACAATGCATAGCCCCAGAATAGATCTTACATAAAAATTGGCATTTAAAACCCATGGTTATGTAATGAATTATTTGTACAACTGTCAAATAACGATACAGGTAAATGGCTATTAGTGATATGCAGTAGATCCTGCTCCCCAGAACTCTATGTCAGATGAAGAGCTAAACAGTGACCTTTATCACAGTGAAAAGGAGTCCCAAACTAAGAGGTTAGATGAACTTTTCCCCGTTTTGCAGCCGTCAGTGGTAACGGTTAGCATTTAGTTGAAAGGTTGCTTTTTGATGTTCCAGAGAGCGTCCAGAGGAGAACAAGGTCATGGTAAACACAGAACACAATATGTTATCTACTCCTGACAAATCAGCAAACAAGGATTACGTGAAGGCATTGACCTTTGGGAAAACCTGGAACCAGCTTACCACCACAGCAGAATGCCTGATCAGTTTCCACATGGATTGATATTATTGGTTCACATCTCTGGAGTTGAATTACGGCATAATAAACAAGTGTCAGTGGATTTCCTCCTTAGTAGACCTATGCATTGACATCATGGGCAGCCTTAGGTGTTTGTAGGATGCTAATAGGACTCCCTGGGGAATGCACCTAGATCGCTATGGGAACTGGAGATGGGAAGATTCTGGAAAATGCAGAAGAATATTGAGATACAAAGAGGCAGGAGTCTAAACTATTAAAACTAATGTGGGTTATACCAGTCCACGGTATAACCCACATAGATATCTTCAGAATCTGTAACTCTCAAGGTAATGCATTTTCAAGTGAGTCTTCTTTTCTCTTGTATCTCGGAAGATAACGTTTCATTAGCTTTTTACAGAGGGGAAGATTTCCGATCTTTTATCAATCTTTGGCAGTTTATTTGTCTATTTGTGCCCTGCCTGACAAAGTTTGTTGTGACAGCTTGTTTGGCAGGAGCCAGTGTTTCTCCGTTGTCCTTCTTGATGTGTCCTGCACTGACCTTGGAAGCTGGAGTTCTTTGGAAAGTGATGCATTGAGCTCCGGCGATCCAGTAGCAATTACTGGTGACAGGTAATACAACGGCCTCTGTCCTCTCACAGGCTGGATCTGATAAAGTTCTTCTCTGGATAAAACAGTATTGATTTCTTTAGATTGGATGTAATGAGGTTGAGGATTCGATAGGATAATTGTTGATACTCTGGCGTTGTTTCAATTTTATCATGAGACAAAGACCCGGCTATCATCCCAGTTTGGTCGATTTTCTGTTACTCACATTGGCATCACTGTGAGTAAATGGTAGAAAATCCTCTCCATATGTCTCTGTTTATCTACATCATAGATAAAGATGTGTCGCTTTTTATAACCAAGACTAGATGTCACTTCCTAATTTGCCGTACACTAGCAGAGTCGATTTCTTAAATGTTTGCACGAAACCAGACTCTTGTTATAACTTTATGAAGAAAAAAAACCACAATAATAATTGTTCTGAAATTTGAGTTGTACCGCGTGCAATGAAATTGACAATGTTTTACGAAGTTTAACAACCAAAAATACAATGTCTCAAAGAATTCTCAATATCACAAAGTCACTCCCAACGATTCTCATCAATATAATTGAACCTAATGAAAGCGAGAGAACATCGAATTTGATGTGATAACCAAACAGGACAGCTACCAATGCTGCATTGCTAATCAACGTACTTGCATAGCTAATCAACGTACTACAAGAAACTTTCAGTAAGGGTGAGTCAAAATGCTAAACCCATATCTATTTCTGTTTGGCAAATTCAGAGCAAGTTGTCTTACAGAACATGATGCTTGAAAGGTGGCCAAGTCATACAAGTGACTACAGTAGTATATAACGTTATTGACTACCCCATCAAACAAAAGGAACTTCTTTATGTTGGCACTTGGCTGACTCCTATAACAAAGGTAATGCACTTTTATTATGTAACTTTTACAGAAATAACTAGCTAGCTTTAAACACAAACTACTTGGATACATGCTCAGCCCGTCCCACCCTAAATTTGGCAAAAAGCACCAGTGGAAATGAAAAGCTGTTTTTGTTTGAACAATGAAACAAATGTTTGTCAGAGCTGTCTTTAACCAACCATACATCCAACCATACAGGGCCGGATCTAGGCACAACCGACATATGTGGTGACTTAGGGCCCCCATATACCTAGAGCCGGCCCTGGACACAGACAAATTGTACAGGCAGGAAGCCGGAGTCAACACTCCTTATCTTGAAAATAGTATAAACTTTACTTTCAAGTGCAATGGTTGGGAGATTGCAAGATGGAAGTATAACTGTGCGAGCCTTGATGCATAATTGGTTGAGTGGACAGGTCAATACCCTTGTAAATAAGACAATATTTAATTACGAACATTTTACTGTATTGTAAAACATCCTTGTAAAATTTACATTTTCTAAACAGATGAGCATCAGCTCAAAACCTGAATGCCATACAATACTGTACATGTAGAAATGTATCCATGGGCGACTGGGGTTTCACCAGGGCTTCACAATGCAACCGAACACCCGTTGCATAAACACTGTTACCACATTTACAAACTGTTTGATGATCTCTATATTTAGCCTCAGGAAATGTCGTCATTGTTATCCTTTTAGTTTGCTGCAGTTGAGAGCTGTGGGGCCCATTTAACCTTGTGAGAGCTATGAAGGAAGCCCCATAGAGAAGGATAGAGCATACATCCATATTTCCCCTAATGGAGTGTTCACCCTTGTTCGTATTAGAGACCATGACTTTTAGGTTGTTAGAAACTTTCAACACATACGTTTCTCAAGGACGTCTCTTGTCAATCCGTGCATGGAGTAATAGTTATTCATGTGAATGTCATCGATGTCCTTCTCTGCTCCATTGTTTTGAAGCCCGTTGCTGCTTTGCTAGATCTGTGAGCATATTACCAGAGAGTATGGGACAAGATGCCTAAACCGCAAATACAGTCCAATTCAAGTACATAAAATATGTTATGGCAAAACAAGTGCTTCTTTTCTGTTTTGCAGATCCCTTGAATCGTTGTTAGGAGCCAGACATCATTAGCTGGGTCCTTTTTTAATGGAATTTAAAGAACTATCAGAAGAAAAGGTTTTCAGAAAAAAGTAATGATTATATATGGATAGTATATATATATATATATATATATATATAACATTTGTCAGATTCAAACACTTTTAGCTGTCTGCTGACATGCTGCAGTCATTTAATAATAATACCTTCAGGGGGCAAATGATTGACATCAAGTAGTCAACTGATATTCTCCAAAACAATACAAATAAATTATATAATCATGGACATTTTTAAGAGATCTATTTTAAGTACTATGCAATAATGTGAAAACATTTTTGTTAATATTTAATAGCTTATACATCGTATATAATATATTTAATAATATAATAATAAAATAACATGTCAAATAAAAAATTATTATATAATAATTATTAGGTGATCAAGGTCACCTAACTCCAAACCTAACTTTTGTTTCGAGAGGGCAGAAATGGCCACAGCAATGGAAAAATATGTAGATAGCTAACTAGCTTTTTGGACAATTTTAGCTGTTACTGTAAATTAACCCTAACTAAATTTATCTAATAGACATCTTGCATGGAAAATAACAACCAATACGTTGTCTTCCTAATTCCATAATGCCAGTGCCAACACATATCCACATTTTATCTGTAGCCTAAATGTCGAGCTTTAATTTTTCTAGCCTGCACAAAATTGGTTAGCTAGCAAGCTAAATTATATATTGAGCTGTCAGGACTTTCATGACCACAAACCATGTCAACACAATAATGTCAGTATTTGGAGTATTTGGATTGTCCTGCTGTTTGCAGGACAATCTTACACCTACCAGGGAAGGCCAAAACACATATAACATGAAATTGTATATTCATTTATTTACACTAATACACTAACATTCAAGTAATCACTGTTTTATTTCTGAAACTACCAACTCATGGTCACTTGAACACAAAGAAAGCTTGTTGTGACAGACCTCCTTAAACTCTATCTACCATCCTGATAAACACGTACAGATGGCTTCTGCAGTCGGATACAGCATGACCATGCCGCAGTCTTGATGCCAAGCTGGTTTGCCACCATCATCTGTAGCAGGAAGCCACATTGTTAGTGTCTGGAGTGGGGAACAAAAGGGTGGTGAGAGGGGGATTTTGGAATGGGTGAGGGGTGCTGGTGCTGCATGGATGGAGGGGGACTAGTATGGCTGGGTCTCAGATGAATATTGGCCGTTATACAAATGTGACAGACACATCGCTGTTACAGATGCCCTCTCTCAATATGACTTGAATTATTCCATCCATATCCAGGTTTTTATTCCCACTTCTGTTAAAAAAAATCAGTTAATTGCCGCGTCTATTTACAGATCTGTCTGAGTGAAACCGTTAGGGTTTTGTGTGAGATAATTACGTATTTCTGAATCACTGTTCATGATTTGTAAGGCAGCTGAAATATAGTGGTAACTCATGACATCTCTTCAGAGAAGACATTACACACAGCTAAATGCAAATGCTATTTCTATTTTGTCATCACTTTAGACTTTATGTGACAGTTTTTGTATCATCTGGATGACATCCGAGCCCACTGATTAGAGATGTCATCTGAAATCATCTTATTACGCAGGGTAGTGGAATTAATCTTGACATTTAGTACCCGATAAATAATTGATGATTCGCAGTATTAAAGGAGATTGCTTGTCAGTTTGAATAATATGGTATGTTTTTACTATTTATTAAAGCTTGCGTCTATGACTCCGGACCTATTCCCATATTGCCTGTGTTATTGATTTGAATAGTATTAGCACTACTTCAAGAAGGAAATCTTTCTCTGAAGCTGTTGGAATATTACAAGCATTTACCCCCCCCATGTTTTCCTACAAGCATGGCATTACACATCTATCTGGGCTTCAGTGTCTGTATATTTGGTGGTTGGCAATTTTTGCCAACAAGTTTGAAGTTTAGGGTTTTTCAGGTAGCTCTTGCCCTGTTATTGACATTTCCTTGTGGGTGTCGATATGAGTTTGCTTTTTTTATAAAGACAATTAAACCAAGTCATTTGCTTAATTCACCCATGTTGATACTTGGATTATATTTGATGACTTGGCAGACATCCACTATGTACAAGGAAATAAATTAAATGTGTGCTCGGCTTGAAATTTTGCATATTTTGTCTAGCTTTTAGGAAAATACATACATTCCTTGCTGTTAGAGTGAAGAATCCGCCCATTAAAACTTTCTTTTATTGGCACCCTTGATAAAGATGAGCAAAAATCACAGAAAGATAGCAATATTTTGCAAATAATACACATAACTCATTATAGGTTTCTCTTTTTTTTACGTTTATAATCATTAAGTTCTCAGATGGTGTTAGAAGCTAGCAGTCTGGAGTCGGTTGTGCAATCTGCCAATTTTGCCACTTACACAGTTACTTGCTGTTTTCCACATTTCACCATGACCTGACATATTCCCTTTACATGTAGTTATTTTTCTATTATGTTTTGGGGGAAATTGCTTTGCTATTCTGAACTGAGAACGTGAACTTGAATTTGCACAAAGGCCAATGGGATGGATTTGAACCCATGCTGCCAATCCACATGTGAACCGAAGGCATCAGCACATATCATTGGACCACCCTGGTCCTCTGTTCATATAACTTCTACAGTAACACCGTGGTGTGGTTTACACCCCTTGACAAATGCCCTTCTGGTTTATACCAGGTAATATTATTACAATGTTTAGATAGCTTGCCAAGCTACCTGACAAAGACAATGTAAAACGTATATTATATTTTACTCTTATCGGTGAGATGGGACAACAGCTGAGCTTTTTATTCCTATTTTTTGACAACCATTGGAGTAGCAGCATAAATAAATGGTCCACATCTTTATTCACACATACAATAGGCCAATAGGCCATTGTACACTCAGATACCACATGCCCTTACTCATTCTGAGTGCTGCTGCTTGTAGAATTCATGTACATGTATTTCAGTTAAGGCACAAGTCAGGGTTGTTGGCTTTCTTCTCAGTGTGCCTATTGATGTGTTCTCTTGAATGATGTTACTGGAGAGTTGAATGTACACTAATTGATCTGTAGAAGCTGTACTGTGTCCAGTTACATGTTCATTACAATGTTTGCCAAGAGACGACCAGCATATAGAGTTTCACAAAGGGAAACATTGTAAAATACTGCCACATTCCAAATGAAGCTTTTTATTTATCCTTTGGAGCCCCAGCAATTTGAAGAAGGTTGCCCCACCTTTCTACAGCTTGTGTCAGTACTGATATAGTATGTGATGGTTGTCCCTCGTCTATAGCTTGTGTCTGGACTGATGGAGGAGGTGATGGTTTTCGTTCCATCTACAGCTTGTGTCAGTACTGATATTGTATGTGATGGTTGTCCCTCGTCTACAGCTTGTGTCAGTACTGATGGAGGATGTGATGTTTGTCCTTCCTCAGCTTGTGTCAGTACTGATGGAGGAGGTGATGGTTTTCATTCCATCTACAGCTTGTGTGTTGTTCTGATGGAGCAGGTGATGGTTTTTGTTCCATCTACAGCTTGTGTTAGTACTGATGGAGCAGGTGATGGTTTTTGTTCCATCTACAGCTTGTGTTAGTACTGATGGAGGATTTGATGTTTGTCCTTCCTCAGCTTGTGTCAGTACTGATGGAGGAGGTGATGGTTTTCATTCCATCTACAGCTTGTGTGTTGTTCTGATGGAGCAGGTGATGGTTTTCGTTCTATCTACAGCTTGTGTTAGTACTGATGGAGTAGGTGATGGTTTTCGTTCCATCTACAGCTTGTGTCAGTACTGATGGAGGAGGTGATGGTTTTCGTTCCATCTACAGCTTGTGTGTTGTTCTGATGGTCCACTGATGAGTCATTATGCCCTGTCGTTTCTCTTGTGTATTGTGCTGCTCCTGGGTTCAGTTCAGGCCTCGTCTCCAATCACAGCTTTAATATACGGAGACAGCCGAGGGGGAGATCCGCGTGTCAGGCCAAAACGTGCCCCCCGCTCCTTCACCCCTCAATGGGCTTAGTTTAACCATTAGGTTGGGTCTCCTACCTGCCCCGGGGTATTTTCACAGTCCTATTCGTTCTTTGACTTCATACGTATGATCTGAGATCGGTGACCGTAACCATTAGTAACCATTAGTAACCATTATTACGAACGCACTATTTGCAGACCAGTGTAGTGATGAGGTCGCTTGGGATTGGAAAGTGACCAGTAGAAAGATTAATGGAAAAGGACAGAAAAGCTTATAGTGCTAAGATACTGAAAGAATAAAGTTTATAGAGCAATTTTACTTCCAAGCATCTAGTTGCCAGTGCACATGTGATTCACAAGCACGTAACACGGGCGACATTTCCTGTCCACGGCAAACCTCTCTTGTCTCTCCGGTGAAACAGACGATGTGTATTGCAGGCCTCTAGTCACCGCAGCCTGTCTCAATGCTTTTCCAGAGCAATGTTTGTCGTACCTAATGGTCTTCTTCCTCACATTGGCTTGCCCTTGATGTGCTCACAAAGCAAACACAGGCCTGCTGTGGGTCCCCAAAGACGCCCAGAGAGTAGCAGCTGCTCACCCTTTCTCCACACCGACATGGGCAGTGCACATATTGGGGAGGGGGGGTATTTAACACTGTGCCATGGCTAAACACTGTTGGAGAATTGGTAAACATTGATAGGCATCCCTGCACAACTGGAAATGTTTGATATGAGCTTCGGGGATTTAATGATTCACTTCATTTTGAGGGCGAGGGTTTTTTTCTGTGAAGGGTGAAGTAGAGGGTTTAGCATATCAAGTTGTACACCAATGTCTGCAACCAAAAATGGGATTGAAGGTAATGTAGTATATTGCTGTATTGCTCACTTTGGCTTTTTCCTCCCGGAGCTTTTCCATTTATGCCAACAACGAGGGGTGAACAAACACTCAGAAAAATGTAATCAACGTAAAACACATTTTTAGAAATATAGCTAACCCTGGTTCAGTAAAGTGATTTATATGGACTCTATATGGTCTTTGACTCTGGCTCTCCCATTTCGATTGTTCTAGGCTAGGTTTTACCTCTATGGTATCAGGTGGCTTTGACTGACACACTGTGGGGCAAGCTGATTAATGCTAATGGAGACCGGAGAAAATGTGGTTCCAGTTTGGGTCCCGGCCGAGCTATGTACACCAAGCCAAAAGCACCAGCATTTAAACCTACCAGGGGTGATGGGATGTTTCTTTAATTTCAGCATTTTATTTCCCCATGTAGCCTACGTGTATGTTTTTTTCCCAGAGTGGTCTAAAAGAGAAAGTGTGACCGGAAAATATTGCTGTCTGATCTCATTGTGAAATTATGCAGACAGCATAAAGCTCAATTGCAGGTAATTTCCCTCCGAATCATTTAATTGTAATGCATGCCAATTTAAAGATGTGAATGATCTGTGAGCATTGCTCTAACTGAGCTCTCACTGTATAAATTGGTTGAATTTTTACTAATTTCTCATCTCATCCCACATCTCATCCTTCACCTCTTCTCTCATCTCCTCCTTTACCTCATCCCTCACCTCATCCCTCACCTCATCCCTCACCTCTTCTCTCATCTCTTCCCTTACCCCATCCCTGATATCGTCCCTCACCTCATCTCTCACCTCATCCCTCAGTCCCATTGAACCGTCTATCTTCGGGTAAATGGTGGATTAGCCATCAGGAGGACGTGCTCGGTTATCACGTTCTCACAAGCAGCTCTTTCCTGCATTGTTGTGGCTCTTCTAATTAAATCTTTCCGCGGGTTGGAGCTGACCTTTTTAGAAAGGGTGATTATGCCCATAATGGCGCCGTGCTCCTCCTGTCTGTCAGACACACAGTGTGGCTGATTAACTCTCTGTTAATAGGGTCCACCCTGGAGACGGGAGGATAGATTTGTTCAGCCTAGGTGTTTTTCTTCACTCACCATCTCAGATCACCACTGGCATCTATTTTCCTGGCTATGGTTTCAGATGAATATTGGTTATTATTTTTGGGGGGATTTTCTGTTTGCATGAATGATGATCAGCCGTGTTGTGTCGCTGTTGTTAAACGTTAAAGTTAAGCAAGTGGATTTTTCTTAATTTACTCACTTAATGATCATTTTCGATTAGGAAAAAAATCAATCAGACTGTGTGCGCTTGTGTGGGCAGTGTCAATGAAATGTTAGGAGAATGGTCAACTACACATTTTAGAGGCTAACACTGTATTCTACTGATTTGTCGTTCTGTGGACCTATGCATGCACTGATATCCTGGTGAGTGTTGTCCTGTACCCAAGATGCAACAGAAGTAGAGATGTCACATCAGATCAGCGGAAGTGTTGCAATATGGCGCCACATGTTCACTTCCTCTCTCTTTATCTCGTCCGGCATTCAGAGAGCCAAGGTTCCCAGGACAGCATATGTTTGATCAGCAGACCCCAGCATCACTCATGAATAGTAATGTCCCCCTCCCTGGTCAGGGTCCCATAGCTTTTAGCCAACCTGGGACTGGGGGTTTTACCCAGAGGGCCAGTCGCCATGCCCCCGCGGGGACAGCAGTTATCAGCCGTCAAACATCAAGCCCCGGTCTGAGTGGGGCTGTATTGGCCAACCCCAGGCTCTGTCTCCCCCTAGACGTGAAAGCATGCCCCGTACCCCCCCCACCCCCAGCCAGACCTTGCCTTCTGTCCCATAGCATAGGATCATGCCGGAGGTTTTAAGACAAATCTCTTGTGTTGATGTCATTTTTTTGTCAATACTTTAGTTATTTTTCGTTATGTAACGATGTCGCGGGTATTTGCACATGTGCACAACACATCGCACAGATTTGACTGATATGTATGAAAGTGGTTTATCATGTTATTGCCTGTATTAAAGCGTTTTAACATATTGAATACTAGTTTATATGGGGTTTAGCATACAAAGGGTCTATTTTAAATGTTTTACCATTTTGAGATCTATTTTAATAGCAGTTTTTTTGCTTTTTTCTGTTCATTTTATTAATGTGAATGTAATGGATGTTTTGTTTTTTATATGTTATATTATAATGCGCACTGTTGAGCTGAAAATTATGCCTAATATACCTTCTGCGTGTCCTCTACAATGTGTCCTGTGGTGATTGGCAATCCAGCACATCCCACAGATGCTCAATGGGATAGAGATCTGGGGGATTTGAAGGCCAGTGCAACCCCTTAAACTCGCGTTGTCCAGCTGAAAGAGGCCACTGCAATTAGTGTGCACCATTACAATAAAGGTGTGTGTACCTGAACTGCACATCTTTTAGGTAGGTGGCACATGTCAAACTGACATCGCAACCAACCCACAATGCAATGCAGCTCCAAAGGAACTGTGACTGTTTGGATCAGACAACCTTCTTCCATTGCTCCAAGGTCCAGTTCCGACACTTGGCTTTCATTAGTGGACAAGGGTCATCATGAGCGATCTGATTGGTCTGCGGCTACACCGGCCTACACGCTGCAGGATGTTCTGGGTGTTGTGACACTTTCTGCCCATTACCATCCTAATCTTTTTTAGTGAATTGTTCCACTAAAGAGCTTCTGTAGATTCGGACCAGATGGGAGAGCATTTATTGCCCACACACATTAATGAGTCTTAGGCGTCCAAATCCTTGGTGCCGGTTTGCGGTTTGTCCCTCCTCAGACCACTGTGTGTAGCTTCTCACCACAGCTGACCGGGCGGGAGCACCCCACAAGCCTTGCCATTTTTATAGTTATTATTAAGTTATACACTTCACCTGTCATAATGTTTAGGCTCATATGTGTATTACAAGTATAGAAGCTGTACTGCCCTCTAGTGGTGCCTTGAAATACATTCCTGTTTTGCCTACCCAGTGAGAGTAGTTATACGTAACACAATTTGAAATAGAGCACAAGCTCTCAAACTGCTCATGTTCTTAAAAAACAAAAATCGTAATCTCAAACTTTTTATATTGGGGAATTGTACCTATTTCGATTTGAACTCACCACAACAAGAACTAAAGACTGAATTTGCATTGCCTCTAGTGAAGGTGATAGCCGGTTGCGCTTAGAGCCCATCATGCAGACTCCATCCAACCCTCCTGTAAAGCAGGTCAGGCCCGTTGCCAGGCCACACCGCAGTCATTGCCAGGGGAATGCCCGTTACTGGACAGCAGCCCTTCAGCCGACCCATAGCCCTCTGCCAAGGCGCTAGCTGTCAGAGTCCAAAGTGGCAGAGTGGAAACGGGTTCAAACAGTCAAGGAGGAGCAGCGGATATCGTCTTAACAAGCCTCAAGCACGACTACCCTTCTATGTATTCCTAAGTCCTGGAAGAATAAAATAATCCTGTTCACAATCCTGTTCACCATAAACTGTATACTGTTCATGGAATAAATTATTGTAATGCAGTCATAAGTCACTGAAAATATTTTGGTATCTGCTAGAGAACAGGGTACTATATTGAGTCAAATCCAACGATCTTAGTTGCTGAAAAAATCTCCTTGGCAGCTCAAACTGTAGCATAGTAAACAGTGAGCCTCTCGTTAAATGGAAGGGTGAAGATGTCTGCTTTCTACAACAGAAACTGATGAGACAGCACATAGCTCAAGGTCAAAAGGATTCAATAGGAGCTTATCATTAGAGGCAGTTATTAGCTATGACAATGCATAGGACACAAATCAATAGCGCCAGTCAATGCTTTCAGAGAGCGGGTCTTCTAATCAATCTCTCTCACTGCTTGACACATCTTTACTCCCCTTTGATGTTGGAAATTGATTCAACCCGTCTAGCCCACAGTTTTTTTCAGTCTATGAAGGATATTCACTCAGCGCAACACGACACAACTATTAGCATTTTCCCGGCATCTCAGACTCTGATTTAGGTAGATGGTCCTGGAATAAGAGTTTTTTTTTGGTATCAAAGCCAGCATCACATTATGTGCAGGCCACAACCAAGAAGTGCCCTGGAATGTTTCAGGCCAGCATGGCAGTGCCCCCTGGCATCGTCATGGGTATCAGGGCTCCTGCCAACCCTCAGACTGTCTGGGGAGGCCCCTTTACCCACCAAGACAGTAGCAACATTTGAATGGTTTTTCACATCTAATACAATGTGAGAATATAAAAAGTCAGATCAAATTAGGTATGGATGCCTGGTATGGATCTAGAATTGTGCTCTGTCGAACGCTAATGGAACAATTCTCTATTGTAGATAAATGTTGATTGTCATATGCGCGTGTCGACCACCATTCTCTGTTCAATGAGATCACTCGAAAGGAGACGCCCGTCTAGTCAAATATCCTGGAGAGCAGAGCGTTGAAAGACTGCGTGCCATTTGACTGGCAATGAAGATAACAGTGTCAGTCTTTGGGCTGGTGCATGTCTGTGCGCAGAGAAATATCTGCAGACAGACAAATCAATGAGGTTTTCCTTGACATGGAGGTGTGAGCGCGCTGAAGAGCAGATCTGTGAGATGCCGCTATCTTGGGACATTGTTCTCCTGTCAGTCTCAAGAACCTAACAATGTAATCTCTCTCTCTCCTCTTCTCACTTCTCCACCTCACTGCTGACAAGCAAATACCCTTCAGGTAAACAGCAATACATAGCATCGCCTGAAGATATGCAATTTATATTTTGTGTGTGTGTGTGTGTGTGTGTCTGTGTACTTACCAAGAGTTGCCATAATGTGGACTTTGGATTGAGAAGCTTAACTGCAGTAAGAGAAATACATTTTTCATCAGGAATGATATGACGCTTATATAAGGCACAAAGCGTAGGTGAAAGCGGATGTGGAATTCATCAGGTGTTGTCATTCCGAGATAATACCGCTTAGCGTATTATTGATGTAATCAAGGGGTGTGATGTCTAAGGATTAAATATGTTTTCACCGGGTTTACTGAGAGCTGGTTGAATGCTGCCATTACAATTGGCTCAATGGAATTCGCAGGTATTTTACGTCTACGGTCTCTGGGCTTATCAGTGTAATGTATTATTAAAGGAATTGACCTGCTTTTCCTCACAAAAGCATATTTGCTATAGTTCACGTTCTGAGATGAGCATCGCAGGAGTCTTTTTCAAACACGTTGTTTTAATATCTCCCTAAACTTTTTCAAACAGAGTCAACAACTTGTTGGTCTGGTTTATGTTGTACAGAGTTCTATAGCCTGATGTGATGGCTTGACTGTTCCTTGGAGTCGTCTGTAATTAGTTTCTGCTCCAAGCGTTCTGATCTGTGATGGGAGAGGCTCACAGCGAGAGAGAGGAGAGGCCATGCAGTCCCGGAAGGTCACAAGGACAACAGGACATTCCGGTTAGGGGTTGTCCTATAGCCATAGAACGCTGAGCAGGATGGTGTTTATTTGAACTACATATTAATGAGTCTTGATGAACAGCAGTGCACTATCAAGAGATTATGCTCGTTTTTGGGATACAAAATAATAAAAATTGAATTATGAAAGTGTATTGTGCTGCATTGTTCTTGGAAAACGCGTACATTGTTGTCTTTATCTTATTTCTGTTGTTAAATAACTGTGCTTTTTGTAGCTGCCAAACGCGACAACCTGAGGGCAGAAACCCCCCCCAACCACAGGAGCTGAAATATCACCCACAGAAAAAGAACATGTCATTAGCCTACAAGGATGTCGATACCTTTGCCCATGTCTTATCCTGAGTGTATTGAAACATCACAAGAAGCCAGAAGGGCAAACTAAATTGGTTGGCACAGTCCTGACTCTCACGGCAGGCCGTTGTTCAGGGGCGCGGCAGTGCCGGATCGGGCCAGATGGGCCGTGGCCCCCCCAGTGCCAAACAGACGAGAGTGAGGAACGGAGCACAGGGAAGCAGCAGCGGACACTCCCTCGTCCGTTGTGTCAATTCAAGGGCTTTCTTCGTCAGCTGCTAATGTCCAACTGAAAAACCTGCTGATGTCAGTCAGACCCATTCAGGTAGGTCAAACCTGCTCCGTGCGTCATGCTGTCAGCCTGTCTTTTCACTCAAGATGGTTGATACAATCAGTGCAATTTACTGTGGAAAAAGGTAACCCTTCTGATAAAGCAGCTGCTGTTTGGAAGTGTGTTTGTGTGTGGACTGTGTGTATGTGTATGTTTGTGTGTGGACAGTGCTCCTGGTGATCAGGTGGGGTGCTCCTGGTGATCAGGTGGGGTGCTCCTGGTGATCAGGTGGGGTGCTCCTGGTGATCAGGTGGGGTGCTCCTGGTGAGTTGGTGGGGTGCTCCTGGTGATCAGGTGGGGTGCTCCTGGTGATCAGGTGGGGTGCTCCTGGTGAGCAGGTGGGGTGCTCCTGGTGAGTTGGTGGGGTGCTCCTGGTGAGCAGGTGGGGTGTTCCTGGTGAGCAGGTGCGGTGCTCCTGGTGAGTTGGTGGGGTGCTCCTGGTGAGTTGGTGGGGTGCTCCTGGTGAGCAGGTGCGGTGTTCCTGGTGAGCAGGTGGGGTGCTCCTGGTGATCAGGTGGGGTGCTCCTGGTGAGTTGGTGGGGTGCTCCTGGTGATCAGGTGGGGTGCTCCTGGTGATCAGGTGGGGTGCTCCTGGTGAGCAGGTGGGGTGCTCCTGGTGAGTTGGTGGGGTGCTCCTGGTGAGCAGGTGGGGTGTTCCTGGTGAGCAGGTGCGGTGCTCCTGGTGAGTTGGTGGGGTGCTCCTGGTGAGTTGGTGGGGTGCTCCTGGTGAGCAGGTGCGGTGTTCCTGGTGAGCAGGTGGGGTGCTCCTGGTGAGCAGCTGAGGAGGGACAAACCACAAAACGGTGACTAGGTGTCGGGGCCCGAGGCTTATCAATGTGTGATGGCAACAAAGTCTACCCAGTCTAGTCCGAAGTGATGGAAGGTCCACTGGGTATGGGGCTCGGCAGGTCGGTGCTCTTTTTGCCGCATGCAGTGGACAAACAACATAGTAAACATTATGATCATAATGTTTTGGCTCATCACTGAATATGCTCTATTTAATGGCCTCTGTCCAAAAATGAGATTGCTTTTCATCTCTATTGGGCACTCACATGGATTACACTGCAGATGTCAAACAGGAAGTCTACTTCGCTTGCAAAATTAACTCCGGGCATCCCCAAAAAAACAGACTGAAGCATTACGGAGTATATTTGGATTCTTGTTGATGTCTATATTTTTTTCTGGTATGCCCTCCACCGTTGTTTTATCTCCCGCTGAGTAAGTCTGCATGGCTGGACACTTGTCAAGATGAAATTGCCAACAATGCAGTAGGATCCTAAAGTCTAAATGAAGATTGACAGGCTAAGGGGTTTGTAACAAAAACAGTCTCTAAATCAAGTCGGCGAGAGTACGCTTTACAACAAAGTTGCTCCCCGGTCTGTTTTAAATTTAGTGCATAGCACCACCTTGTGGGGAATACTGCATTGTACTGAACTTATTACTAAATCTCTGTAACAGCGACCCCTAGTGGTTTACTAAGCACAATATAAGTACATTTTTTGAACAGTGGATGCTCACAGGCACAGCCTTGATTTGTCTGATTGGGATTATAGTAGCGGTTGGTGCCAGTTACCTTTACTAACCAGTATACAAGCGGACCCTGTGAATTCTGTGATGTTCACTGAACAATGCAGCAATAATAACACACAACATGCCTATTGACCTCCTTTTAGTTTTCTTCAAAAAACACAAAACCGCATGAATGTTCTTTAATTGAAGCCAGACTCAATCTGCATACATCCTGATTATCCTCCACTTCAATCAGACTGAGTTAGATTATGTGAACAGCTATACAAACTTTCGTACAGTATATGCCTTGACTGCTCACTCTCATTCAATACCCACCTTCAGTTTAAAGGTAAATCCAGAAATAACTTCTTGTTCAGCAACAGCCATCCATGTGGCAAATTATACCCTTGTGAATATGACCATCCAGCCAATCCTGAACTACTGCAAAGTAATCTATAGGATTGCCGCTAAAATCTGCTAATGTGTGAGTTAGTTGTCCTATGCCACACTGCCACTGATCTGCTTCAACAACATGTGATGTTTACCCTCTAGGCTAGGGAAATAGCCCTCAAATTACAACATACGGAATGTGAAACTTAATAATACAAACTAAATTACCTCCCGTTTTTTATTTACATTTTTTATAGAAACTGATGTAACGCTCAAGGCCCTCATGTGTAAAAGTAATATAATCAAAAACTTTTTAGAATCAAAAAACGCGGAGGTAACACTCCATGCAGAACTGCTTTAACTCAGTGACAATTTATGGATATTCTAGAACTTGTTTCAGGTCCTGCCTCTCAACTTCACTTGGGTTAATGTCTTGCAGTGCCTGCTCAAGCCTTCTTGGGGCCCTAAGCAAACTTTTATCTGGGGCCCCATCTACCCTATTAGTCGTAGACATTCCAGAGTAACTCTCTGATACAGAACAGAACCAAATTCATGCTTCCTTCATTGATGGAAAAACTTGACTGTCCTATTAACGCAGTGTTTGATTTTTGGTAATCACAATGGTACTCATGTTTGCCCAAAAAGTTGATGGATCTGTCACTTTCTTTTAAAATTATTCTGGATCCGGGTGCTTTTTTTAAAACTCAAAATGAGCATTAATTTCATTCTCTGTGAGCAGAGGTTTTAGCCTTGCTACTCTGCCACGAATCTCAGCCTTGCCCAGTGCCTTTCTGATCATGGTGTCAGGTACACTGGAATTTGCTGAGACTACTGAGGTTAGTAGATCTTGGGATTTTGTTGAATTTAGAACTAGCTCTCGAAGAGATTTTGGCCGGAAATATGGTAAGATTAATTTATGTCTATATGTTTGTTGGAGGCCCAGATCTTTAGAAATGGCTTTGTATCTTTTTCCAGACTTACTTTTTTCTGTAGTTTTTCAGGAATTTCTTTCAACTGTGTCCTGATGTGGCTTTGAAAGCTGTGTCCCAACAGCTGTCATCTATGGTCAACAGCCATAGTTATTTTAATTAACTATGTGGCAATCACTGTATTACCCTAAAGATTGCATGTTTGATTTCCTACCAGACCAAACTGTTAAGGCAGGCCCTAAACATTGATGTAATTTTTCATCTCAGACTCACTTACACACTATTATGTTAAAACAATCAACAAAAAAATCTGACCTACTTCAATGTAAAAAAGGGGTCACATACTTTTCATTTGAGCTGTGAGTATATAATGTGGATTCACAGTTGATGAACTTATTTACAGTATGAATACAGTACATCCAGATGCAGGGAGATTTGCAGGAGTTTGAGGCCGCATAATACAGCTATTTCTGTTACATTTTGGTGGTACTTGGTGGTACGTGGTATAATTTCTTTCAGTAAACTATCCCTTTAAGTCTTAACTGAAAAATTAAGCATGGATTATCAGGCCAAGTCAGTTGAGTGATTTATGCCAGTTAAGAAAATGTGTCTGCCCCTGTTTTTGTTAAGCATGTTGGATTTGGGAGGTCATGGTGGGGGTTGTTAAGTATAGACTGAGCAGTTATTGATTGAGTTCTCGGATGTATAGATAGAGTGACATCTGTTTGACCAACTGCCAAGTGTTCCAAAAGGAAACAGTACTTTAGTGTTTAAGCTGGCCTAAATGACCATGACTGTCTGGGGAATGTAGCCAAGGCTGGCGGTCTGAGCCAGGGGTTTTTCTGACTTCTTAAGCCAACCAGTCGAAGATAATAGTAAACGTTGTAAAGTTGGGCTATGAGGGCCAACTGAGGCATTCTATCAGTCAGTTTCTTTATTTTCAATGTGACCATTTGAGAGAGTAAGTAAAAAAAGTAACTGAACTTCTTATGGACTAAATTGAAATTAACCAATAGACAATTTTCCAGAATTCAGACCTCTTCTCTGAAGTGGTTATTAGATTAAGGGACGGGGGACGGGGGGTGCATCAGCTTGAGTACTGCAAAAAATGTATACAACTAAACCAAAAATCTGAGAAAATGCGAAAATCACAGAACGTTGTTTCCAATTTGTTCCATAGGCTTCCTGCCAGCCCACAGGGCTTCCTTTCCCTGTGGGAGGTGGAAATTACAACTAATATGTATACATCAGGGTAGGCTATCTGGCTCCATGTCCTGCAAGCTTGGGCCATCCCAACATCCCTTAGAGTTCCATTCACTGAGCTTCCGTCACTTGCTATTTGAGTGACATCTAGCAAGATGACAATTGACAAGTTGCACAGTGAAAGACGAAGGCTGGCCTAGGCCTGCCCAACATTATTCTGTGCGGTTGAAACGAGGCTTAGTGGCAAAGCACAGAAAAAGTGTGTTCCTCTGCTCTAACATTGCTAACGCTTGACGGATCTCTTATAATGCCCAGAGCGGTGTTTTAAGTATTGGCTAATCGCACCATGATGAGGTTCTTTTGCATGAACAATATTAAGGATTTTTGACAGATCTATAATCGCTTGGCTGGGCATTTTGGGTAGCCGCTAACTGCATCAAATGCTCAGATATTGACAATGGTCAATGGTGGTTGATGATACATGTGACATCTGAGGGAATGTTACCAATCAGAGACAGAGAGATTAAGAGAGAATCTGGGTGTAATTCACATGTCTGCAAATTGTTAATGTAGAAGAAAGTAATTGGGCAGAATGATTCTATTTTATTGCAACTTAAACAAATGTGCAATTATACGCATCTATCTTGTGAATCTGTCTTGGGAGGCAATACCCAGATTTGTGGAATGTGAAATATTACAGTTGACATTGCTTTTGTGTACTCCTTTGACTCTCATGTGCTATTATAGAAATAATTGTGTTAGTGTACCAAAAATCGGAAAAGCCAGGGTCAAAGGAGTAAATTTAATCAGAACAGAGGAAAGTTGGTACTCCATGATTTGATGTAGACTGAGGTGAGCAGATGAGCTATTTATAGATATGTATAGTTGTTCTGAATTATAAACAATGCTTGGCATCATAAGACTACTTAAAGACTTTAGATTGCATCCAACCCGGCATTCTGTTTTCATCAGGTGATGTGGAGAGGATGATGTTTGACCTGCATGCATTCACTTACAACTGGTGTTCTCCACGGCTTGGTTCTAGGCCATCATCTCTCTATACACCATGTTGTTGGGCTCTGTCTCATCCTCACATGGTCTCCTATCATTGCAGTGCAAATGACGCAACTATGACACAATTCTCCTTCACCTCGACTAACATGCAAGTGGTGAAAAACATATGCATGCCTGACTAACATCTTGGCTTAGATGTAGGCCCACCACCCCAAGCTAAACATTGATAAGATGGAGAAGCTCTTCTTCAATGGGAATGCCTGTCTGCTCCAAATCATCCACTTAATCACAAATGACAACTACAGTGTCCAAGAGTGCAACTTGCCATGATTGTAAATACAACATGTTGTTGTCCTCCGTAAAACATAAAGGCGGTGACTTGCTTCTCCGGGTTTATGGCCTACAGCATTTATACGTGCTATAGAAAGCGGCACTGGTACTAATCCGGGCACTTGCCAGCTCAGATCTTGATTACTCCTTAATGATACAGTTTGTGGCACAAGCAACCAAATCTCTGCAACTTACTAAGAATGCTCACTCTGGATAAGTGTCTGTTAAATGACAAAAATGTAAGAGTATGTTACACTCTCTCTATTTGTCTTATGTTCAGCACTCATCCATTCAAAGACATGCTTTTCTGTATAGGATCTCTTGACAAATTTTCAAGCACACTTCTTTATCGTAAACAATTTCAATGTTGCTTAATACAATGTAAACGTGAGAATACATATTTTGTAATGCAGGCTCATGGTTAAGTGTATAAAAATATAATTTATTAACGCAATACTATGTTCATCCAAGAAAATATAACAGTCCGTTTACATCTGCACACAACACTAAACAATCAGCAACGTTTTTCCTCAAATAAATTCTCCACAGGTGGTTCACACTATCCTAGACGAATACAATGAGATATGGTTCATGATAGGACGGATACAGAACCGAATAAATATGAATATAAAGGTATCCAGTGTCGGTATTCAAAAGTATAGAGCATTCATTTGTGTCTCGTAAACAGACAGATACATGTAAAGTGACTCAAGTTTGTGACATGCCAAGTGGATGAAATGAGTTTTTGTCCAGCAGCAGTGTTCCTATGCGGTACAGTACCTCAGAGTACCAGTGTATTCCGTCGCTTTGGAGCAGATCCCGGTGCGCCTCGACCACACCGGTCACTGACGTCAGTGCGTGACGCAACCTGACTGGCGCAAACGCCCAGTGCGCCAATGTGTGATCTGCGACTACCGCGTAGCAGCTCGACAGAACACGGTCAACTATAATGGTGCCCTGTGCGGTTACGGGGGCGTACGATCCCTCGTACTCCTCCACGTAAATCCTCCCCACCGCGACCGCAGTCAGTCGGTCCCGTGTCTCGTCCAGCACAAACACCTGTTGACCGGGCTGTATATTACTGGCAAACACCGCGGTCATTTCACCGTCTGTATTGTTACCGGTGACGAAGACGAGGTGCGCCGGGGTCAGTCTTAGCTTTCTGCTTGGCTTCAGTGTTTCAATTACATAAAACTCTCGCTGTATCGTTGGATCCCGATCGATAAACATGAGGAAATCACTGTATACGGTATTTCCTTGTTGGTCTGCCGCTAACACCCTGTCGCCCAGTTCCAGGTCTTTCACCAGCTTTGTCTGACCATCCTCGAGGAGAACTGAGGCTGACCCTGGGAAGCAGCCACCAGACTTGGCAGCAACTGAATTTTCTGCAGAAGAACAGACAATGAAGGGTTAAAACGTAATGCATGCACCTGCAATAAGGCATTTGGTAATGACAAGTTGATATAGTACATTGTAATCTGTCACATAATTATTATATTAAACTATAACTTAAACATGCAAATGCATATGCATATCGATATATTCACTATTGGTATCCACTACTGACACTAGATCATTTTAATTGCAGTATTTAAGTATAAGGTTTGCAATGCATACTGTACATATTCACTTCATTATGTATATCTTGTAACTCGTATATTCTGTATATTCACTACTGGCTATCCACTACTGGCACTAGATCACTTTTATTGCAGTATTTAAGTATTTATGGTTTGCATACTGTCCATATTCCCACTTCATTATGTATATTTTTTACCTATGTATATTCTGTATATTGTTGTAATCCATTTTTTTGTTCTTCTAACTACGTAGATGTTGCTTGCCACAATAATTTCATTGTGCAGTTTGTCATTCTGTACACATGACAATAACAATACTTTGACTTTGAAGATAATAAGATCCTACGAGCTTGTAAAAACCCAAATGAATAGTTTTGGGAAAAACACATTTGTCTCCAGATTTCTATGCAAATGACTGACATGTCTGTGTCATTTCGTTTTTCACCTGCTTTCACAGAACAGTGAATGTGGGCTTTGGATCCATAATTGACCCAGTCGAATCCCGCCTCCACTGCAAGCCTGGATAACATTCCATATTTGCTCTTGTCTCTGTCGGAGGTGGTGATGTCCACTGCCCTTCCTTCATAGTGCAATGATTCCTCAAAATGATGTCCATCCTCGTCCCAGCCCTCTGTCACACGCAGCTTCACCCCCGGCCACTGATTCATCACAGAAATGGCCAGAGAGTTCAGTTTGTCCTTACATCTCTGAAAAGAAAGGGGATAATTGAGATATCAGGAAACACAATTGGTTTGATACAGTTATATGTTCTAGGCAGCGTTGCGAACCCATGCACGACTACAATTGACAATACAACTAAGAAAGCCCCGGAATTAGTTTTATCTGAGTTTTATTTAAATAATTGGAATAGTCAAGCATTAGTTTACAGTCAAAAATGATCATAAAAATGTATGTTTCGAATAGTTAGTTTTTTTTTCTTTTTTTTAATTAGATTGGTATGGCTTGTCGAATAGCCTATTGCCAATCTAATTTTTTTTTACAATTGGCTTGTACAAGTGCCACTGTCGGAGAATCACAGAGAAGTGTACTCCCCAGGCAAGCCATTGGACGTCAGAAACAAATGGTGCATCATGTCACAGTGTTTCACAAATGCGTAATAACATAAAGTGACTAGTACCAGGTCCATTAATCAGTGGTCCCATAACGACATGTCTTAATGTTCATGCTCCAATAAGCCCAACTGGAGACAGAATGCAGGACTGAACTGATCAGACATAAAACAGGCTCCGATACGCTGTTGGGAATCTGATAACATGATGCATAATGGTTTGTATAGAAGCTTAACCAAAACTAACTATAATGTATCAAGTGTCACCTTATAAAATTGAGCTATCGTTAATTGTTCTCCTGCCAAAGGACTGTTCAGACCACATCTCCATGCGCTTTACTATAGCCTACCTGTGTCATTAGTCTGTCAGCATTAGTGTTCTCCTCATCTTTAAAAATAATGTCCGGATTGTAGTTTGGTGTCAGATCTTTAAATTTGTCCGAGTTCCTTGTGATCTTCCCTTCGTATTTGCCACTGGCCCCAAGTGTCTTTTCCGCCACGTTGGGAATGAATTGCTTGTAAGTCATTGGCTTTAGTTTTTTCGGATGTCTTCGTTTTCCATACCCCCTGCCTGGACCACAGAACAACCCGGGGGATGCGAGAGACAGGCATACGAAACCCAGAAGCGTGATTCTGATCAATATCAGCATCACGTCCATTCAGTTAATTGTCTTTAGGTCCCTGCAGCGTAGACTGGCTATTTCCTTGGTTATTTCAGAGTATCCCACTCTCACTAACTTGTTTCTCTCTCTCACCCTCTATTAGGGTTATTAAACGACTGCTATGGAAGCAGGTGCAGTAATGACAGTCCTATGTCGCTGCCCTCAAACCACATTGAGCTGTGCTGCTGCTGGTGCCCAGAGGCTTATAAAAAAGAGTTTCTCAATTCCAGGAGTCTATATGTGAAGTAAATAACCTGATTGGAGCAACCAACAGCTGGTTTGACAGAATATCAATTGCCACCGTTCTTAAACTGTTTCTTTATTTTTATGAAATATAGAACTTGATTTTTCTATATTCTTAAGAAGTGTTGTGCAGGGTAATAAATAAAATCTCATGAATAAACGTCGATTTCCAGTAATGTCCACTTACAGCAGTAATGTGTCCACACCATTCAAGTTAATAAACTGAAGAAATCATTTTTGGGATTTGAATGTTAGTTAGTTGCAAGATGGGCTATATGTTTTTGAATATTGTGCAGAACCAGATATGAAAGGGGTTAATCTGGGGGTCATCCCCCGTAATAAAAACAAAAGTCTATTTGTAGGTATTTTTAAGTCCATTTCAGAATACCAATTAATCAATCATAAAATACCTCTGATCTATTAGTTTTACAGTGCAACTTTGAATTGATGTTGAACAATCTGATAGATAAAAGATTATGGAATGCACTGGGCTTCATAAAGTTTACTACCTTGCAAAGTCATGCAATGAAAAACGGGTTATATTGCAGGTTGATACCAACATACAATTTGTCTTTCAATTTCATAAAATAAGCACAGCTAGAAACCAACTAGTACATACCTTTTTACTTTGTTTCCCCCCAATTTCGGTATGTCAAAACACGGGACAGTCGATGTTGACAGTCGACATTTGGAAGGTTATTATTTTAGTTGTCAGGTAAAGTCTTACAATAACTGCACAATTACCACACTCAACCATTTAAAGGTGCAGCCAGATCAAATTGGATTTCAATGTTGGATACGTTTTGATTAAAATAAGTTCTAAATGTAAACTTTATTGTTATTGAACAGTACAAGTACAGTATACACCGAAATGCAATTTGCATCCAACCAGAAAAAAAGAGCATTGCAAAAATTATATGCAGGGCAATGTGAGGATGTACGATTGTACAATGTAGCAAATTGCAAATGTGGAAAGGGCAATACAAGATGGAAAAATCATTACAAGGGGTAAATGGATACAAACAGTACGCACTGTGCAAATGGCATAAAAAATACGGTAGCAGTGTGCATGCAAGTTTACCTGAGGGTTTCAGAGTTCAGCAGGTTAACAGATGTTGGGAAGAAACAGTTCCTGAGCCTGCTGGTGCAGTAGAAATCTATAACGCTTGTCTGATGGCAGGGCGGGCAAACAGTTTATGCCTCAGGTGTGAGGAGTCCCTGATAATGCCACGTGCTCTCCGTAAACAGTGCTTGTGCTGGATGTCTTTGATGGTGGGGAGCTGGGCACCAATGATGCACTGGGCGGTTTTTACCACCCGCTGTAGGGACTTGGGGTCGGCTGCAGTGTAACAGTTGTATCAGACTGTGGCACAGTTGGTTACAAGGCTCTCAACCGTGCAGCGGTAAAAGTTTACCAGGATGTCGGTAGATAGGTGGGCCTTTTTTAACTTCCTTAACTAGCGTGCTGTTGCGCCTTTTTGACCAGGGTTGTGCTGTTGAGGGACCAGGATAGGTGGTTGGAGATGTGGACACCCAGGAATTTATAGCTGGCCATGCATGTTTCACTGTGTTGTCATCAATGAGAACAAGGGCATGTATACAAATATAAAACCAGCGACATACATCTAACAAAACTACGGATGACAATAACACTCACCATTCCTGTGTGACTTTGAAAAAATGCTCAGAAAAGTGCCACCACACCCAGTGACTTAAGTAGCCCTGCTAATTAACAACTGGAACCTGGTGCGAGTGATTAATTAAGCAACTAAATGAAGTGAGTGAGACAACTGAAAAACACTTAAGTGTGAGTAAAATGTCCTAACTCGTGACACTGTCAGATAACCTGGCCCCACACTGGGCATTAACCCGCATTCCTTCGAGTCACAATGCTCATAACCAGCATCCAGAAGTACTAATTGGATAGCCCTATTGGTGACATAAAACGCCTGTCTAGTGAGGTTATTTACTAACTCTTGACCGTTACATTCAACCCTTCTAAACGTGTGACACAAGCAAGCTTCCCAAGCCACTGAGCTGCACACAAAATCCGATCCGGATTACGCCACCCGTAAAACCAATGTCAATGAATTAGCATTTTCCACTGTCATTTCAGAATCAGAGACAGGTTTATTCGCCAAGTCTGTTCACACATGCAATGAATTTGGGCGCAAAGCAGTTATCCTTTTGCTTTGCAAAAATTAATGAACTCCCTCTTTTACTGGGTTTGAACTGTTTGGGGGCAAATTGACTCAACATTTTGCAACTAAAACACCTTAGGTAACTTAACTACCACCTATGGATCATACGAAAAGATTGTTGTTGCAGAAAAAATGGAAAATGGATCTTGTCGTTAAACTCTTTGAAACTCTGAAAATATTTGTGGCCCCAGTGACAAGCCCCAACACACAGACAGCCGTAGAGTTTTGTGAACTGGGCAGTGACTTGACCATTGGTGCTTCAATGGTGGTTTAATAAAAAACACAATTGTTTTTCTGGAAGGGTATATGATATATTTAGGTTGTTTGCGTTGATGGGCCAGCATCTTCCTATGTGTGTCACATAGCTATGACTTGCTAGAAATAATACCAAAACGGTCACATCCTGGCACGGCAGAAGTTCCAACGTTCTCATTCCCCCATTTGGATCACTTACACCTGTTTTGTTGCGTATTGCCATTATCTGTCTCCTTAATCACTGTCCAAGTTTAAATGTTTCTTGTCAGTCTTCGTTTTGGTTTGACCCAAATGGAGCGTTGTTTTCTCTTGAGGTTTAGTTACTGTTTTGATATGTCTTAGTTATTTTTATTAAACTTCCTTCAATCTCCCAGCTCATGTGTTTCCTGACTGTGCTTCAATGTTCCAGGGTATTTACACCCCACAGATTCCACATCCCAATACGCTGACAAGTTATGTTAGAACAATGTAAATTCAATACATTACAAAAATCATAATAATGTATATTTAGGGAAAGGAAAGAAAACTTGATGGACAATGAAACAATGGATGAAAAAATATCTGGCCTATACCTTACTTGCAGGGTTAAGAACCATCTAACATCAACCTGAAAACAGTTAAATTTTCCCATTTGGAGGGGCAGAACTCAGGAATTAATCGTTAAAATGTTGGGATTAGAATTAACATTGAGATTCTAATCCTGATCCTCAAACTATGTTAAGAGTCTTACATGGACTCAAATAACTCAATCCGTAATATTTTCAAGAGAGGACACTGTCTTTAGCATTCTTGGTGGTACATAAAACCCCATAGGACAAAAGTAATTGAAAAGAAATGTAAAAATGCAACCAACTATTTTAGGTTGGATTCCTACCTATAGGAGTCAATATAATGAAAATCATTGACAATCAGCTTTCCTGTGTATTCGAACTCAAAAGAATACTATGTCACCACTTTAATAGTATTTTAGCATGAGGTAAGCCCTACTCCATACTTGTCACCATTTGGCACTCTTAAAACCAATGACATCACCCCAGCGCTCAGACAGAATGCTACTCTCGCCTAAAGATTGATAAATAAATAAGAGAGGCCAATTTGCAGATTGAATATTTCTTTAGTGAGTATTTGATTTAAAGACTATTTGCTGGCTAGACATCCCCCCAAGTCGCAGGGTAACTCAGGACACCACTGTACTCTGTCAACCCACCAATAAAGTTTTGTTTCATATAACTATACTGATAATTTACACAAAATGCATAATTTTTTATGTGCCTGCTCTAAAAACTGGATTAAATTTTCAATGTAATCAAAGGTTTTATGATCATAGCATATATTTTTATACTGATTAAATACTACAGTAATACACTTTGCACTGTACTATTATAAGGGTTTTCCTTGCAGCTATATACTGTATCCGTTCCACAGCTCATGCAACTCGATGAGAATTCCATTTAGCAACAGTCTACAACCCAGAGTGAATTACCACATTTACTGTAAATCCATGTAAACAGCATCAAATTGAATGTCCACAAATACTTGGTTGCCTTCCATCGCTGCTTGATACATATCTATCATGAACGAGGATTCAAATGAAGATTGAACTATACAATCTGGACTTACCCGTATTAGCTACTACCTGTGAGATTGTTTAAGGCCATTTATCAGTAATATACTGGTCATGTCTTTTTTTAACCTCCACATCCTACTTTTTAAGGGTAGAATACCACAGTGTCTGTAACCCTTATTAGCAGGTCAAAAATGTTAAGCTGTTTCCATGTTGTTTTTTCCTTCCTTCCTTCACTCAACATAATCCTATATTCAAATGAAAGTGTGGTGTAGAATATCCTCAATAATCAAATTGCGCATTTATGCATTTTTGCATTTGACACATTTACATGGCCATCTCCAGCAATTAATTCCTTTATATATGTAAAGCAGTTCATAATTGTCTTTATTTTTCAATAAGTGCTAAATTACCCACAGAGGGGGAGAAAGGTTAAGCTGCAGCAAACATAGTCTTTTTTCTAGGCAATAAAAGAGGCTTAGAGGGCATTTTTGTCAACTATAAATCCCAGACGTTCAATTCAATTAGCAGAGAAACATGTGAGTATATGGTATTTTTGAGGTTAGTCTACATTTTTCTTGGAGTGACGTTCCCTGTTCCATAGTAGACGCTATCAATGCAACAGGCTGTCACGACTGGGTGTGGGTGCAGGAAGAAATGTGAAGCCAGGTGCAGAAGAATAGCGCTTGTGGTTTTTTGAATTATAAAGCAATGTTCATCGACAAACAACAAAAAACACTTAAAAATTACTGATTAGTAGACTCATAATAATTCAGCATTACAGTGCAGAAATGTAATGAAATAATATATAACTAACTTTTCTCCTCACAGCACGACTGACATGTAACAATACCACACAAAGACACCATACACAGATGGGACTTGTAAAGTCTACTAACGAGGGGATGGACACCAAGTGTGTGTAATGACATGACAGGACAAGGACGTGATTGACATAGAAACGCAAATGGCTAGAAGGCTGGTGACAATGAACGTCGAAGTCAGTGATCGTGGAGCTTCAGGGAGGCTGTGACACAGACTGCCATTAAGAATGTAGCCCATATCTGATGTGATGTTTGTGGTGGCCCCTGGTGGAAGAAACATATTTTTTGTCAAATATCATTACTATTTAATACAGGGTAATACTACCTTCTCATATAATTGATAATGTTTGGGAGGGGCAGAATTGTGCTTGCTTTTGTAGCGTTAATACATTTACATTTAATTGTTCAGGGATATTTATAAAGATTCTACTCTCTGATGTCCAGTATCCAAATTAACACCTTTTTTATCACCTTGGGCTGTTCCTTTCTCCTTTTGTCTTTATTTTGTCTTTCATGTTGTCCAAGCAAGTCTTCAAACCCAACAGTTCAAGCTAACTGCAGTTATAAAAGGAGATACCAAGGGACTATTTTCATCAATCAAAACTTCGCTGTGTGGTTAAATCGAACTGTCTATTGCTATAGCAACCACTTTTTGATGGAGAGGACAGAGGCAGGCAATTCTACAAGGTTACGGAACAGACCTTTGTGAGGTGGGCAGGATAGACAGAATCAATAAGGCCAAGGATAATGATGATTAACTGGGACTATAGCCTTCTACTGAAAGATGTCTTCAACTTGAACAAAGAACGAGCAAAAAGATAGTGTCACATTCATTTGGCCTTCACAAATGTATGAAATGCGTTCAGCGTTCAAATTTGATGTGCAGAAAGTGTATTGCTCATCACTGCCAATTTAAAACACATTAATTATTCATATTCTCTACCCCCCATCGCAAACTATTGCCATGTGCCAATGTTGACACACACACACACACACACACACACACACACACACACACACACACACACACACACACACACACACACACACACACACACACACACACACACACACACACACACACACACACACACACACACACACACACACAGAACTAGCAACTATCCACTGTTATTTACAGTAGTATTGCAAGAACCCCACTCCTTGTACTTCTATTGAGTCTTGTGTTACTAAGCACAGTGTGATGAAATCTGCCTATAATCTGGTAGAAAAAAAATAATCCAACCATTGTCATTGACACATATGCTCATGTTCCTTCAAATGGCGTATCAATAGATTATTTCGTCGAAGGAGTTTATTGTCCTTGCCACATTTAACTGTTTTCTTCACAAGTGCTGTGTTACGATTTGAAATTGCTGAGTGAAGTTTGTTATGAACTACAAACCATCATTCACATGAACCTGTTTCATGACTTTTTTTTGTTTCCCCATCGTAATGTAGACGTTTGTTTCAAGAAAAAATGTTCCTTTGCTACACAGCAACACGCAACAGCTTACACATTGCTGTCTAAATAGTCTTTATGCATATTATTTGGTCATCTTTTTTAGGGCAACGCTTCTCAAGGAACAGGGAAATTTGAACAAAATGGCGGATCAATAACTCTTCAGACTTTAATACGCGCTGACGCATCTCGTGCATATGTAAAGTTTTCTGTCAACCACATACGGGTTTGTTGAAAAATCTTCTTTATAATAACTGTTTGACGAATGGTAACAGAAATTCAGGGCCTGATTTATCAAGCCGTTTGCGCCTGTTTTAAGGCGGTAATTGGTCGCAAAGACGGACGTAACCGATGCGGGCTATTTACCAACAGGGCGCAATTGGCTAAAATCACAGATTGCGTGCCACATTAGCGTGAAGACACAAGTTGCGCTTTCAATATGCGTTAGTGGGAGGGTCATGGGGAAAGTGGGAGGAGGTGGGAGGAAACGCGTTAATTGCGCCTAATTATATATTCCGTGGTATTTACAAAGACTGCCAGTCACTGCGCGGCTCAATTTTGAGTGTAAAATTCTACGCCTCTTAAAAGCAGGTCTTAGATAGCGAGTTTATTTTATTTGTTATGGCAGTCCAAATAGTTTTTTTTTCGGTGGGTGTGGATGTTCTGCACTGTAATATGTTTAGGTTTGCTGTTACCTCATTCCTCTTTCTCTTTCCCGTAGTATGATCCATGGTAAATACATGCGGCCCATTGTTTGGGCTTTTAGAGGCGTGCTAATGGTGGGCGGGGTATGTGCAGGTTTGATAAATACTAAGCAAAATGTGGAAGCATAGCGTGCGGTATTAGCGAACTCGCAGAACAGACGCAGCGCAAACTGCGCTAGTCTTAGTAACTCAGGCCCTTAGTAACTAAACTCTAGGATTATTTTTTTTTGCTGTGTGTTCCACTTGAAATATACAAAACATGACAACAGCTCCAACAACAATTAAATGCTATTTGAATTTTCAGATTGGGCTAAATGCTCACATTCAGTTGAGATCTAACCAGAGTTTCTAAACATATTGGGACTCAACATAGGCGAGGTCAAGAAGGTCACGAGTAATGTGAATATATCTCCATTCACAATGAATAAAGAATACTTTTGATTTGTTTGTTTACTTTGCATCAATTTTCTCTTTAACCTTTATTTGATCAGGCAAGAGCATTTAATTGTTCATTAACACCATGTCAGGAGGTTAAAGCCTTTCTGTAGGAAATGGGAACTATAGGGGTAAATAGAAAGAAACACACAACAATGACAGGGGACACATGATAGCAGGCATTTAAACCAGTCACATAGGAAGACACCACCAAACAACATTATCGAAGAACTTGTGACAACACAACATGACAGCAACATACATGGTTACAACATACTGTATAATGATATAGAAAATACAACATAGCAGAACCGCCTGAATCCTTCACGGAGAAAACAAATAAAGGTGTCAGAAACATTCCACTGGGATATTGGTCCATTCTGTCCCGATGGCATCAACCAGTTGCTTCGAGTTAGACCGCAGTACACTTATGCTTCAAACAGCCCCGTTCCATTTCATCCCAAGGGTGCTCTTTTGGCTGGAGGTCTGGTGACTATGCTGCTCATTCAAAACAACCTAACTTGGTGTCAGGATGGAGTCTGGAACATTCCTAAGAAATTTACAAGATGTGTGATGTATTTTTCTGAAATATTAACCTGCTGAATCTATCCATGTGACAAAAGGACCAATATTTCCACGAAGGCATGAACCTGGTTAGCAACAATGTTCGCCTTATAATGCACTGCAAATCTGTCATGCCAACCGTAGCTTCATGACTCGCTGCATTTAGGAACAATCCATTTTCATGTGGGCATCCAAAAAAACATTATGCAGAGTGTATTCTATTATAGCTGCTGAAACAAACAAGCTAACAAATGGAAAATAATTACATTATTTTCTTTCCATTACAGCAACCAATCTCCCATCATACAGAGGGAAGCAGCTGACTCAACTTTACTGCTTTATAATCAAATGACCCACCTGATTGGCACTGAAGGCCCAACTCTGTTTGAATACGCAGGCTGCACTAATGATAAATCTGCTGAGTTGTACAGAAATTGTGATTACAATAACAGCCTGATGGGAATTCAGTATAGAACTGATGGGAAGCGTGTACGATATTCATTGTCCAATAGAAAACCAAGTGGGCACTGACTGATGCGCTTCTTTGGACGTCCAGACGACCGGATGTGTGTGTCTGGTTCAGATATATCATCTCATGAAGTAAAACCACTCAACTTTCTTAGATCCTGCATGTTGGTTTTTGCTCTCCCGGGTTTCCATCCAAATTGTAGAACAAGTATCAATTGTTAATGGTTAGCTACTGTAGCAATGTGGTGACATCGCTTTACTTAAGGGTACACTGCTGGATTCACTAAGAGTGCGGTATCAGTTATTAATGCTTTATTGCAGCTTAGCGGTTACATAGCGGGTCAAGGGACTATTTACAAAGGAGTTGGTGCTGTGGATTGATGCTGTATTCCTTGTTTGGTCTACTCGTGGTAACTCATAGTCCATCAAGAATGGAGAAAAAAACGTTATAAGTGTATAAGGACAATTTGCAAGACAATGATTCTGGTTTCATGTTCTCATGTTAGAGAATGAAGGAAAAGCTGCTTATGGTCTTTTCAGTGGAAGTATATATAAAGGCATTTATTGAGTAGGCAAAGTTAACCTAATATTTTAATATGATATATTTTAAAGGTGTCTAGAAGAAGAATTTTGGTAATTTTCACTTCTTTAAACCCAACATAACTTGTCTTTTTATTTATATTTATACAACTTATGTTGTATTTAAAGAAGTCAAAAAGAACACAATTAAATCTTATAGACATCTTAGAGTCTTAAAGTCTTAGAATAAGTATGACATTGCCTGTGTTCTTGCATCCCCCCATTGTATACATTTTATGAGAGAACACGCCATAGAATGTCCATTTAATTAGACATTTTCCTGTATTATAGAGATCATATTTCCTTATTATGGATTGATAATGATTACCCAGTATATGCAGGTCAAGGGCATCACAGACAACTGACATGATCTATCATTCATTTATAGTGCCTCATAATGTGACCACACGAGAGCATGAAACTCACATTCCCAAGTCAGCTATATCTCTCGGCTATTAGCTGGCCTGATGCAAGAGACGGTCTAAAATGTACCTAGTTATTTGAAAGGTAACCCGCATGAACTTGCAAAAGAAAGAGTGACTATAAATCTGACGTCTTCCAGTATGATCTGATTACAGCGCACAATGTTTTTTTGTAAGTCCACATTCAAAGTGACTGTCCCTATAGGCTATTCAATTGAGACATTTTTGTGCAGCTGCAGTAATGCACATTTTTTCAACAGGAAATCGTTTCAGACTTCAAATGGGAAGTTTATCCATTTTATATCTATCGTAGGAAGGATAGTACACAGTACACTTAAATGTTACAATTATTACCTACATAATTACATACATATTTTATCATACAACCACACATTAAGAAAACTATGAAGATCCGTAGCAACAAGGAAATTACTGTGATTTCTACATTGACTGCTCGTTTCAGCCACAATTTAACCAAACCTGCAGCCAACAACATGTGATGTATGATTACATTAGTGTGCCTCTGGATTGGCATTTGATATAGAGCTAAACGTGTTTGTCATATTATATATAAAAGTTCCCAGCAAAATATAAAACTCCAGGTCCCGGTCCACAGAAATGGATATCAAGGCAAAAGCTTGGATCTATGGGAATTTAGAGTCCCACCATTGCGTCATTCATTGGCATATGTTGCTATCAAAATGGGAGTCTGCCAGGGCACCTCACATGCCCCTGCTGTCTGCGTCAGCTGCCAGACGGTACCCGAGTACACAATGGCACTTTAATTAATGGCATCACTGAGAGGTTTGGCCCACTAAAGTCTGCATCTTGTTCAATATCCTAAGTGCCTTGGCACCCTACGCAATGTCCCGCTGGACCAATATGAGAAGGGATCAATCAATACTAGTTAGACCTAACCTCCGCGGCATCACCTACAATATTAACGGCAGCCCTTCTTTCAATAACTCCAAAGACATTACTTAGTTAGTAGGCAAAGTTTGAGGTATAGACAAATGAAATGAGAATGCGAGTGTGTGAGAGAATGACAAAAATCACCGACAATCATTCTGTTCAGGTTATTTATGAAGTCCCGGATACATGGTTGAGCTCATAACATAAACTCCCATATCTGAAAATGGGTCTATGCCATATATGATGTGTGATAAACTATTTATACATGGACTACGAAGTAATACACAGCGCAGTCCCCGTGAAATGATTCCTTTAAGGTGGTGAGTGCATTGCATTGACCCCATTTTGCCTTAATCGAAAGTCATGTGACAAGGCCAGAACCTGACATTGCTGCTCATCGGACGCAATTAGCTCAAGGCAGTGTCTATAAAAAACAATTACTCGTACCTAAGACTCATCATTTCCTTCATGCTCTTTCTTCGCAAAAACACTGAATGAACAAGTTATTATGAATTAGTTCACAATATAATAATGAATAACATTGACAAATGAGTTGTTTTGTCATAATCCCAACATATCTTATGTAAGAGGTAGGCCTAGATGATACATTGAGATGAGTGTGTTGCTGAGTTAGATGTGTCTCATTAGGTTCATAGAGGTGTCAACTGGTATGACAGATGTGCAGGTGAGAATGATCCATGGTTCAAAGTGGGCACGGCAGATGTGAGAAAAATAGTGGGTGAGATCCAGACGACAGTTAAGACGTACAGTGATCGGACAAGAGTTCAGACAGGAGTAGTTTGATGGCAATTGGTGAGAAACGTGTTCCACGTTTTTGGGTTGTTTTTAGTTTCTTCCATTCAATAGTGGCTGAAAACTGGATGGATTGTCGGCCAAGTGTTGTGCAGGCTTTCGGGTGGACTAAGGCAATGTACCTGCTTGGCAGCATGAGTGGAGGCCCTGTTGCGGAAAAGGAAACCGATTCTGTATTGTACTGGACAGGAAATAGTCTCATCATACAGTAGACGTATATAATATGCAGTCCAAGGTTTTAGATAATTAAGGTTAAACTGAAGTAGTTTTTCATTTTTACAAGTGATCTAAATGCTTCTTTCACACATTAAATCCAATCAGTCCCTCTTCCACTACTGCAGCATAGTTCTATTTATAGGACTGCAAACGACGGAGGGAGACAGAATAGATTATTCAGACTGACTTTGAGTCTACATTATTATGAGCTGTTATTTAATGACCAGAGATACAAATATACATAGCGTCTAATAGACCTGACAGAGGAAATGGGAGAAATAGGAACACAGTGTGAAGATCATTTTCTGTTTTTTGTTAATCTATTATTGGTATTAAAGAAGGACATTATGCTGAGTATATACACAATTTGAGTTATGTTGGCGGAAATTTTGTTTAAAATAATAACTTGCCAGGTGGCAAGAGTAAGCTAATGCCAACCGGCCATACAAATAAATAAAAAACAACAACTAACTAACAACAGGTAATTTAACTGATAACACTAGCATTAGAGTAAACAGATACAGCTTAATCTTCTATTATTATATTACATAAATATAATATTTTAAAAAAAAATTCTGTTTCCATCATTGATTGTAAATTTGCATCCTGTTACAATCACCCAAGAGCATTAATCAACCGGATGTTACGTCTCAACTACAAACAACCCAAGCTGCTGAACATTCTGGAGCAAAAAAGCATTTTCCAGAATAAACATAACTGGAAAGCGATATTAAATCAGCTCTGGAATCGGATCAGGCTAAAATAGAGAACTGGGACGGCTGAAGAGAAAGGTAATTTAATCTCGGCTTTTGTTTTATAAGCGACACATTCTTTTGATGCCCATTACAAAAACATTAGCTAGTACTACCTAGCTAGATAACGTTAGCCACCTAGCATGCCTGTTATTTAGCATTATAAAATGGATTAGCTAGCTAACTATCGTCCCCAGAATAATCACTTGCCACCACAATACACGTTTATAGCAACATATACTGGATTATGACATAGGTGTGAGGCGTGTTGTGCTGTTAGCTACCGAATATTTCACCTTAGTTAGCTCCAGCTAGCTATGCTGTACAGGATTGCGAACCAAACTGCTATCAAGTTAGCAATCTAGCTCACGTCATTTTATACTGTTGCTAATAGTACAGAGTAAGTGAGCTGGACAAACACTTTAGGTTTAATTAGCAAAATACACAGAGTGACATGCAAATATGGTGAAACGGTTAAAGCGTGAGAACACTTCTTTTAACGTTGAATTATTTCGAAAACAGCGATAACTAAACAGTAGCAAGCTTAGCTCTGTTGGTAACGTTGTATACATACATAGCTAGCATAAGCAAAGGGGAGACGTGCGCATGCGCAACACGAAAAGTCATGTCCCATTTCGTGCTGGATAGATAAGTTAGATAAGATCTGGATCTATTTTAGCATTGCCCTTGTGATTAACTCAGAACTGCTTACTGTGAAGTTGCATCAAGGGATTCGTTCGACTAAAGTGTGCCCAAATTTGGCCTGTTTGCATGTTGAAGCGTTGACCTTAGAAAACCTGAAGCCCCTGTCCTCAGAATCAGAAAAGTGTTTATTCGCCATTGAATGTGTGAACAGACAAGGAATTTACTGTGGCAGGAAGGTGCTTACATGCAACATAAGAACAGAACAATATAAATTAAACTAAAGGGATGAGGGGGTAGAGGGATAGTATGTACAAAAAAATAACAATAAGATACCAAAAAACAACAGTGCAATAGAGCAAAAATGTAGTGCAAATCAGGCAATGTGCAAAAGGAGTGGGTTAGAGTTCGAGGCTTAAGTGAGATGGGTCATAGTTCAAGGCTTGTGTGCACCCCTGGCCTTGTTGAGGAGGCCAGTAGCACATGGGAAGAAACTGTTCTTGTGGCGTGAGGTTTTGGTCCTGATGGACCGAAGCCTTCTGCCGGAGGGGGTGGATTGAACAGAGAGTGTCCGGGCTGAGAGGGGTCTGCCACAATCTTCCTAGCTCGCCTCAGAGCCCTTGAGGTGTGCAGATCCTTCGAGGCTAGGCAGACTGCAGCCTATCACCTTTTCAGCTGAGCGGATAATACGCTGCAGTCTGCTCTTGTCTTTGGCTGTAGCAGCAGGGTACCAGATGGTGATGGATGAGGTGAGGATGGACTCAATGATGGCTGAGTAGAAGTGGACCATCATAGTCTTAGGCAGGTTGAATTTCTTCAGCTGCCGAAGGAAGTACATCCTCTGTTGAGCTTTCCTGGTCAGTGAGCAGATGTTTAAATCCCACTTGAGGTCCTGTGAGAGGATGGTGCCCAGGAAGCGGAAGGACTCTTACCGTATTGACGGGGGAGCCACACAGGGTGATGGGTGAGAGTGGGGCTGAGTTTCTCCTGAAGTCCACAACCATCTCCACTGTCTTTAGAGCATTGAGCTCTAAGTTGTTCTGGCTGCACCTGCTCCAGATGTCACTCCAATACCAATTAGCTAGTTACCAGGCAACTGTCAGTCCAATCTGGTGAGGATGAAGTCCAAGATTAACACATATTAAAGGTGTTGCTGTGTTTTACTTACATTTCATTATATTGGATATGTTGGTCCATCTGTCTGGCCCCTGGGACCTCATGTTTGCAGAATGGATTGTGTAAAATCTAGCCTTGTCTAGTTATCATTCCAGTCTTCATACCCTGTGTGACAAAAAAACATTTTTCTATGTGTGGAACGATGACTATACAAACTGGTATGTGGACAATATAACATTTGTTCTGCGGCCAAATTTATAACTTTTTTCTTCTCTTCAGACAGGTGGGAACGTTATAAAAAACATGGTGGAATATTATGAAATCTTAGGAGTCCATAGAAATGCATCTCAAGAAGACATTAAAAAAGCGTAAGTATCCTTGGGCAGCATATGCACTTTAAAACACAGATATAGGTTCTGGCCTTAATTCAGGCTCAATTGCAACAGAAATAAAATAATTGTACAGGTGTTGAGGTGTTGTATAAATCTATATCTGTATAATAACCTCTTGAGAAGCACTTTCAAGTCCCACACATCAATTTATTGACGTGAAATTCTCTTGGAAATGGGTGTTTAAATGAATCTGTTGGCCTGCAATACATGTTGATCAATTCTGCGATGTTGTAGATCTACGCCACCATTTATAGTCCTCATGCAATTGCATCTGACAGCTATTCTATACTTTCAGGTACAGAAAATTGGCACTAAAATGGCATCCAGATAAAAACCCAGAGAATAAGGAAGACGCAGAGAAAAGGTTCAAAGAACTTTCTGAGGCCTATGAAGTTTTGTCCGACGGTAAGTAGATTTGACATATTTTGAAAGGTGTTTAAAGCTGGCATCTTTGATTCTACATACCTTTTTTACAACTTGTTTAAAAAAAATGTCAAGAATATAGGTGTGTCATGAGCTTCTGTCCACTGTTGTCCCATCTAAACCCAATTGGTTAGATTATTTTAACAAACGGTATCTTTTAAAAAAACGGTTGAACTGTGATGTAGCTATGTTGTATGGTAAGAACATGCTTTTAAATATTTGTCCAATACCATTAGAGTAGTACAATTTCTACATACCTATCCTAAACACAGATGGGATAACCGATTTGTGAATGTCAACATATAGAGTTTTAGCTTTAAATTTCAGACAACACATAATCTGAAATAAATGAATATATGCATATTTTCAAGAAAGCTGTTTGTTCATATACAGATAGCTTCACCCACTAGACTTTCACAATGGTTTATTGACTGTATCTGTTCATGTGAAGTGATTAGTTTCAATCGGAGCATATCCCCCTGATTATCCCATGAGGGCGGCACGCCGATATGAAACCCAGATAAATTAGTCAATCATTAGGTATGCTAACTTGTTGTTATGGCTGAGGAATTTCCTCATTTTGACTGTTTTCTTTTATTCTATCCCAGCGAACAAGAGGAACATATATGATCGCTATGGTAAAGAAGGCTTAACAACAAACAATGGAGGAGGAGGTAAGATATTACCAGGCTATTGTCGTTTTCCTTGTTAGTAAGAAATCCTTATGTTTTAATATATCCACTGGAACATATTCCACATTTGTGTTTTAATTTAGGTGGTCATTACCATAATGGGGATCCCTTCAGAGGAGGTTTTACCTTCCGCAATCCAGAAGACGTCTTCAGGGAGTTCTTTGGGGGTCTTGATCCTTTTGCTGATTTCTTTGGTGAGAATGTTGTTTTTTTGATTACACATTAACAACAACGGATTTTTGTTTAAATCTCTTTTAAATTCGAGGGGGAGGTAACAACACGATAGTTACAAAAAGAGTAATGTAGAAACAGGGTAGCCAGGTGTCCTAAATGAGCGCCTATATTTCCTCTAAGCTGGGAACCAACACAAAGCTTCCCTCAGGAAATAAGATATAACCGCCTACACACGTATGCATGACATTGAACTTCAGTTTTCTCAGTTTTATAGTTTCTAATGGCAATCTCTCGGTCTACATTTGGGAATTTGCATATGACTATGTAAAACAATAATTGTCTACATGACTCGATCATACAGATCACACATTGTACGTGTCATAATTAAATGTCAGCGAATACAGCTAAGAACTTTGTTTTAATGATGGAGTCATTCTGCAAGTCACCAGCATAATTTCATCCAGAAAACATTTCTTGGCAAATAAAGTTAATTTCTGATTCTCTTCGCACTTTCTTCTCTTGCAGGCGGAGATCCTTTTGGGGATGAGTTCTTCGGTGGGGGGAGGAGGCACCAGAGGGGGGTGAGCAGGAGTCGGACGGGTGGTCCCTTTTTCGGGGGATTTGGGGGCTTTCCACCATTTGGTGCAGGCTTCACAGCATTTGACCCAGGTGAGGAAACACTGGTCCTAAATGAATGACGATCAACATGCAAGAACAGTCAATTCTATTATTGTCTAAATACTGTGAAATGCAGACATCTGGGGTATGGGTGCGTCTGGGGTATGGGTGCGTCTGGGGTATGGGTGCGTCTGGGGTATGGGTGCGTCTGGGGTATGGGTGCGTCTGGGGTATGGGTGCGTCTGGGGTATGGGTGCGTCTGGGGTATGGGTGCGTCTGGGGTATGGGTGCGTCTGGGGTATGGGTGCGTCTGGGGTATGGGTGCGTCTGGGGTATGGGTGCGTCTGGGGTATGGGTGCGTCTGGGGTATGGGTGCGTCTGGGGTATGGGTGCGTCTGGGGTATGGGTGCGTCTGGGGTATGGGTGCGTCTGGGGTATGGGTGCGTCTGGGGTATGGGTGCGTCTGGGGTATGGGTGCGTCTGGGGTCGCGTCTGGGTGCGTCTGGGGTATTGGTGCGTCTGGGGTATTGGTGCGTCTGGGGTATTGGGTGCGCGTCTGGGGTCTGGGTGCGTCTGGGGTATTGGGTGTGCGTCTGGGGTATTGGGTGCGCGTCTGGGTGCGTCTGGGGTATTGGGTGTGCGTCTGGGGTATCTGGGTGCGCGTCTGGGTGCGTCTGGGGTATTGGGTGCGCGTCTGGGTGCGTCTGGGGTATTGGGTGCGCGTCTGGGGTATTGGGTGCGCGTCTGGGTGCGTCTGGGGTATTGGGTGTGCGTCTGGGGTATTGGGTGTGCGTCTGGGGTATTGGGTGCGCGTTTGGGGTATTGGGTGCGCGTTTGGGGTATTAGGTGCGCGTCTGGGTGCGTATGGGGTATTGGGTGCGCGTCTGGGGTATTAGGTGCGCGTCTGGGTGCGTATGGGGTATTGGGTGCGCGTCTGGGGTATTAGGTGCGCGTCTGGGTGCGTATGGGGGATTGGGTGCGCGTCTGGGGTATTAGGTGCGCGTCTGGGTGCGTATGGGGTATTGGGTGCGCGTCTGGGGTATTAGGTGCGCGTCTGGGTGCGTATGGGGTATTGGGTGCGCGTCTGGGGTATTAGGTGCGCGTCTGGGTGCGTATGGGGTATTGGGTGCGCGTCTGGGTGCGTATGGGGTATTAGGTGCGCGTCTGGGTGCGTCTGGGGTATTGGGTGCGCGTCTGGGGTATTAGGTGCGCGTCTGGGTGCGTATGGGGTATTGGGTGCGCGTCTGGGGTATTAGGTGCGCGTCTGGGTGCGTATGGGGTATTGGGTGCGCGTCTGGGTGCGTATGGGGTATTGGGGGGGTATTGGGTGCGCGTCTGGGTGCGTATGGGGTATTGGGTGCGCGTCTGGGTGCGTATGGGGTATTGGGTGCGCGTCTGGGGTATTAGGTGCGCGTCTGGGTGCGTATGGGGTATTGGGTGCGCGTCTGGGTGCGTATGGGGTATTGGGTGCGCGTCTGGGGTATTGGGTGTGCGTCTGGGGTGTGGGTGCATCTGGGGTATGGCCTCATAAGTGATTGTGATCTCTGTTCTTTGACAGGTTTTACGTCTTTCGGTCACATGGGTCACGTGGGTCACATGGGTCACGTTGGTCACATGGGTCACGTGGGTCACATGGGTCATATGGGTCAAATGAGTCCTATTGGCCATATGGGTCATATGGGTCACATGGGTGGTGGAGGCCACGGCGGCTTCACCGCCTTCTCCTCCACCTCTTTTGGTGGCGGGGGTGGAGGAGGTGGAGGAGGAGGCATGGGTAACTTCCGCTCAGTATCGACTTCCACAAAGTTCATCAATGGCAGGAAAATCACAACAAAAAGGTACTTTGGTAGATATTTCAAACTCATTCTGGTGTTTCGTAACTCGCGTTCTCACAAGGGAAATGCAAATACTGATCTGTCCTATTAAACGCTGTTGGTTGTTTGGAAGTGCAGAATAGGAACCCTAAAGTGTGTTCTAAATCCCCCGGCTTTAGAATTGTGGAAAATGGACAGGAACGCGTCGAGGTGGAAGAAGACGGACAGTTAAGATCGCTAACCGTCAACGGTAAGGAGCAGCATCTGCGACTGGATAACAAGTAATCTCCTGGAACATAGCCGGCACAAACTTGAGCTCAATAAACAATGTCACCATTGTTTGGATGTATGTACTTTTGTTTTGTTTTCCCCCCCTGTAAGCGTTTGTAGGTCAAAGTGTCCGTTTAGATAAATTTTAAATTTTCTATGCATTTTGTTAATGTATTTATGAATTGACACAGTCTGGCTCAGGATAGTGTTTTCTTGCGTTCGCGGGACCATGGTGTAGGTTAGGACCAGAGAGCGTCTTTTTGTACTGTCTTTCTGTATGCACTTCACTCTATTGCGGTCTGGCTCCGCGGGGGGCGTCGGCTTTGATAGTATTTTGAAACAAGAAACACATTGTGCATTTGAATAAAGCATGTCTTTGCTTTTTCATCTGGATTTTGACTGAGTGTTGAACTTGAAAACCTAACCCTTGCTTTAAAAAAAAAACCTGTTTACGACATGACTGCTTGTCTAACCTTTGTTAGTAACATTTCTTTTGTAAATGCTTGTAGAAAGTATTAATGCTGTTTTATTTGTTCTAATACAAGTGTACTTTTGTTAATTTCAGCATGTATGCCAATAAATGTTGTTTAGTCTTAATGTCATTATTGCATAACCATGCACAACCTAATGAATCATTATATAAATGACATATAAATATACAAGGAATTTTGTGTACTTTGTAAAACAATTTAAAACCAATAAATATTGAATTTCATCCTTTTTTGAGGATTGGACGGACAGTGTTGGGTGGTATCGTGTGCTGTTTCTTTTAACAGAACAGGCAGTTCATAGTCATGAGTTGCTACGTACGTTGCTTTGCTTAAGGAGGGTAGGAGGTCACTCTGTGTGACTACATGCCGCGGGACTAACTGCATGATCTGTCGCTCTGTCTTATACCCATCTTTCTACACGTTTCATTTTCTCGTCTGTAACCTTTTCGCCAGACAGCCTTGTCATGACGTTAACTTGTCTATGTTAATTTTGTAAATAGGCGACGTTTCACAGGGGCATGCTTCTTTTGTTTGGACAAATCCACGTGTCTTTGCCGTATGCGAGATGATTGTGTTTCTATTCCGACACGTTTCGGCTGAATTGTAGTTCACCCGAGAAATGTTGGTTGCTGATAGAACAGCCTTTGGTCTATCGCATTTCTACTGTGTCGTCCCATTTTTAACCCACAACATTCACAGTGCAGCATGTTCCAGACGGTTTTGCGCTGCGTTGGAATGTCGCCGCTTGATCCGCAGTTTTCTAACCGTTGGTGTAACCATTTGAGCGTTTATCCGTCTTGATGGTTGCACCGGTTTCTAACATTTGCTGTTGTGAAAATGTACATCCGTGTCTGTCCTGATCCATGCATGGTTGTCCATTGGAGTGTGTCTCATTTAAGCCACTGTAAAGGGGGCAACTGGTACTTCTAACACACCGTTCCTCTCTCCAGGAGCTAAGTCTAATGCTGCAGTACAAGCAGTCCAACAGGAGGCGTGCAGACAAACTGTTACTGCCCACTCCTCCAGTGGCTCCGCCTCCCGGTCCCCTGTTCCCCGCCCTAATCACCATGTAAAGACTTCCTCCCACAGTCCAGACACACCAGAGGGGTGCCCAGCTCCAGGTTAGAATGCCTTTGAATTTGTTCGACAAACACTCTGCCGTAACTCTACAGTTGGCTGTTAGTCATGCTGATATGTCTCGTCGTCATCGAGATTGTTTGCAAGCATTTAGTATTCAGTCAATTAGGGCTGGGCGATATGGCTGAAACTGTATGACGATATAATAAGTGTTTCATATTGGTCGATATTGATTATTATTGATATTTTTTATGACATATTTAAAACAAGGATCAGGGGAAAAAATATTAAATTTAAAACATTTTTATTTTAAACTTAACCTTCCTCTGATCAAATCCCCTTATAAAGACAAAAATGTCAAAACAACCATAGAAAACACTCAAATAATTAAAATGTAAACAGAAGTCTAAAATCACAATGAATACTTAACAATTATCTCTTAAGGCTAAGCTGCAAAATTAAAGAATAAGTAATTCTTGGTGGGGACGACGGTCTTGCTTAATTTGCAGACGACATTGGTCTGACTACGGTCAGACTTAGTAAATCCAAAAAACTGTCACACTGGCGAGCTGACTTTTCCTCGCTCGCTGCCGCACTGTTATTGAAGAATCCAACCCGAGACAGCGTTATGGCGCAACCAACCATGATACTGTTACATGATTGGCTGTTAGCGTGTCACTCCCTACGTTGCTAGGTTACCAGAGAGCGAGTGCCTTTGTTTTATCAAACACATTTTTTATTTGTATTGATTACGTGTCTATCGTGATGCATATCGTTTTATCGCCCAGCCCTAGTCGAAGTGGAATGGGTTGTCGTTAGAAGCTGTCCCAAATGTTAACTTTCATTGTGGTGCACTAATGTTTTTATTTGCCGTTTATGACATTGTATAGAAGGGTTTTTGTTTACATTCTATGTACACTACTTTGCAAAGGTTTTGGGTCACTTAGCAATTACAGCCGTGCAGAACTTTTCGCATTCGAGTTGTCTATTTGTTTAGGTAATTTGATGGGCACTTCTTAGGTACCATGTGGTCAAGCTGCTCCCACAACAATTCAGTAGGATGGAGATCGGGTGACTGTGCTGGCCACTTCATTATAGACAGAAAACCTGCTCATTGCTTTTTCCTTAAATAGTTCTAGCATAGTTTGGAGCTGTGCTTTGGGTCATTGTCCAATTGTTGGGAGGAAATTTGTTCAGGTCAAGGCTGTCAACAGGGTATGTCATGCTGTTGCAAAATGGAGTGATAGCCTTACGTCTTTAAGATCCCTATTACCCTGTACATATCTCCCACTTTACCACCACCAAAGACCCCCTAGGCCATCAAAGTGCCTCCATCATGCTTGACAGATGGCATTAAGTACTCCTTCAGCATCTTTTCATTTAGTCTCACTTCAAACATGATTTGTCTGTCCATAACACTTTTTTCATATCATTCTCTGTCCAGTGTCTGTGTTTATATGTGAGAACTTTTTGTGTCCCGAAGTCGCCTCTTCACTGTAGATGTTGAGACTGGCGTTCTGTCGGGTACCATTTAATGTAGTGGTCAGTTGACCTGTGATGCATCTGTTTCTCGAACTAGACACAAATGGATTTGTCCTCTTGCACCCACTCCTCTTTCTATCTTGGTTAGAGACTGTTTGCGCTGTTTTGTGGAGTAATATACAGCGTTGTATAAGATCTTTAGTTTCGTCTGCAATTTATGCATGGTACATCGGTCATTGCTCAGAACAAAAATGGACTGAAGCGTTTTCAAAGTAAGTTCTTTGTTTCAGGCCATTTTGAGCTTGTAATCAAACCCACAAATGCTAATGCTCCAAATACTGAAGTTGTCTAAAGGCCAGTGTTATTTCATTTTTGATCAGCACAAAATTTCCCAGCTGTGCTGACATAATTGAATGATCAATTAGTCCTTTAAAATAACTAACTTGCATGGATTAGCAAACTCAGTGTGCCATTGGAACACAGGACTGACGGTTGCTGGTAATGGGGCTCTGGACGCCTATGTAGATATTCCATTGAAAATCAGCCGTTTCCTACTGTAATAGTTATTTCCAACATTAACAATGTCCACACTGTTTTAGGTAAATTCGGTGTTATTATTATAATAGACAAAAACAAGCTTTCATAAACAAGGGCGTTTGGAAATGACCCCAAACTTTTGAATGGTAATGTATGTTTTCTGGAAAAACAAGGAAATGAAGTGACCCCACGCTTTTGAGCGTTATTGAATGTGTATGTATATATGCTAGTTGACTAGATTAGAAGGGGTTTCCCATACAGGGATCAGGGCCAAAAACAAAAGCTTCAAAGTCTAGAATTGATGATCTCTGCTAATTTAAATCAGGATTATAAAGTCACCTCATTGGCACAGATCAAGCGTAGTACATTACACTTTCAACTTTTTCTGTGTCTGCCAAACCTTCCTTGAGACACTAGGCTGACCTTGGACTCTCAACTGAAATAAGCGGTCAATATCTCATGCATTTCTCTTCAGAACACAGTGACAAGAAGAGGAAGAAACCCTTGTCTGTGCCAACAGTGGAGGTAAAGAAGAGGAAAACATAATGGAAACACCATCAGATCTTTGTCCTCCTGCTCAGCTTTTGAAACGTCATTAAAATCGGTCAAAGACAAGCACACACACACATTTGCTGATAATGCATAATTCTACTTTTCTAGTGTGTATATATATCCTATGAACATGATTTAATGATACTCTAAAGCAAGGAGGATCTTTTTAAAACATTTGTGATGAAATCCACTTGAAAATCAAACGCTTGCTTTTCCTTAGCAGTTTAATTCATCCTGGAGAATTATTTGATTATCTATCAACATATTTTTTTAAATGGCAGTACGACAAAAATTGGAAGATTGCACAAATTCTCATACAGATAATAATGTTAACTATGCTAGTGGTGTATTGCTCTGCTGTTGTATTTTAATAAGGGCTGACCGACTGTAAATCTCCTGTACTTCTGTTCACCAAGTTCCTGTTCCATAGGCAGAGAGGTGGGTTTGAGCCTGGTTCTTTGTGGACCTATACCCAGCATTGAATATTACATTGCTCCCTGTAAAAGGAGATTCTGATTATTCATGTTGACCAAAGGCCCCCCGATGTCAAATATTTTGTGTTTTGTCATGTACTTCAACCTCTACTTTTCCCCCCACATTATTATTCTAATGTAGATGTGCTGTTTGATTTTACAATCCTTTACCATTACTCTTTAAAAATATAGTAAATCTGTACACACACTGATGACAGTTTTAGCTTCTTTGACTGGTTTTATCAATGTTGTTCAGTTGGAAATTGGTATATTTTATACAAACATTAAAGACTGGGATGTAACATTTTTTTTATCTCGAATGCCTCTCCGCTGAAAGTTTTGTTAGGGTACTTCTCCACTTTTCTTAATTCACCAGTATATCATGTTTACTTCAAGACTGGTGTAAAGCTTAATCTGCAAAATAATTGTGTCTTATATAGCCATGTTAATAATAGTACACTTTTGTATTATTATTCCGGGAGTCGACAACCACTAAAGGGTTTTTAAAGTCATAAGACACGACACACCAGCATACCAATTTGCTTCAGCACATCATTCTCTTTTACCTCAGCTATGTCACTGACAAGCAAGGCAATCTAGGTCACACAAAATGTCAATGGCTTCTTGTAGGTTTTGTGGCCTTACTGACAGGTTCGTGAAGAGAATGGGCACATAAATCTTTAACATCACAAAATGGTGTAGGTGAAATATGTAAATGGAGGAATCCCTCAGAAATGGCTTCAGGATATTATCTTGGTAAAGTTCTCCAAACATCATGACACATGTTTGAATTATTTGCTGTTGGTATGCGAGCTATGTTGGTTAAAATCGTCTCTGTTACAACAATGCATGAAAGTATGTAACTAGGAATTATTTAAATGTCGGCACAAGTTAACTTGAAACACATTTTCACAGACAACTACCAATGCGTAAAAAGAATTCTGTAGCAAATGTTACTTTATGAAACTTGTACACTTCCAACCATGTTGGTATGATTCTGGTTCGTTGCCGTTTTCTTGTCACCGACCCTTCGTGGCTTTTTTGGACTGTGATTTGCTTCATTGGTCTCAGAAGTGCACTTGCCGCAGTAGGTCCATCCAATCACTGAGCCCGGTCATTCGAGGAGGCTGAGTAGTTGGACAGTTGGTGGGTCGTGTTACAATTCTTTGTGTTATTGTTTACACGTCAGCACTAACAACACAATGTGACACTTGTCTTTTCCTAAGAGAGAAACATTAGCTTGTGGATTCATTCGGGGGGCAAAGGTCAGTGTAATTGGCTTGCACCACCCAGGTTGGTGGGGGGTTAGTGGTTGAATTGCCTTGCCAAACTTGAGTCTTCATGGAGGCTTGGCACATGTGCGCTGAATCAAGGTAGTTGTCTGGAGAGTGCTTTTTATTCGGTGTGTAGGACTGCTGGTTTAGACTTCCTTAATAAGCCAATAGTGTGATAAGAAGAAGAACGCCATCAGATATGTTTCGGAAGATTATCTCAACATCGAACATCCAGAGTCAACTGGGAGTTTGTGATGCAGCAGGGCCTTTACTATGAGTTAGTTATCATCAGATTGGAATGAGTGATTTTGTGACTGTTGATCCAGGAAACAAGTGTCATGGCCTCCTAGTGCCATGTGTCCTTCCGGCCAAGAGAGGCAGGGAGGCCAAGAAGAGGCAGGGAGGCCAAGAAGAGGCAGGGAGGCCAAGAAGAGGCAGGGAGGCCAAGAAGAGGCAGGGAGGCCAAGAAGAGGCAGGGAGGCCAAGAAGAGGCAGGGAGGCCAAGAAGAGGCAGGGAGGCCAAGAAGAGGCAGGGAGGCCAAGGGGAGGCCAAGAGGAGGCAGGGAGGGAATTCCCAGATTGAACATGTGCATTTTGAATTCCGTTGGCATTCCTAAAATATCAAACCAGCTGGTGAGTATTTCAAGCTGTTGTGCGTGAATATGTTTAGAGTATAACCTGCTGTACGCATTAGCTGTGTGTAAGTGACCTTCAGTTGGACCATGTCAACTAGGGTTGAGACCGTCCAGCACAATGGGTCTCTTACCATTTAATTTCCTGATACTTGCAGACAGGTTGGGTCAGAAGGTTTTTTCTTTCCCTCAACTACAGCTAATTTGTGTCAGTGCGCCATTGGTTTTTTGTATGTTGGCTGCCCTAAAGTAAAAAGCAACTGTGTTTTTTTAAAACTTTCAATAAAAAACAAGAAACAACAATTAATCTGAGCTTGAGCAAAGTAGCATACAATTATGAATAGGCAGAACACACTGAAAGAGTATTTGTAACTATTTTCTTTGTGATCTGATTCTTTCACACAAGTGTCCAAAAGATGCGTTGTAAAAAAAGTTCTAATATGCTGTCAAGCGAAAACTTTTTAAATATTTTTCCTTTACGTATTTTTATTAGCATACAACTAACTGTGAAGCTTTATACAAGAAACTATCATTCCAAAGACAATGCATCTCTTAACAGATGTTCGGTTGAACAACAAGAGCTTCCCGTCTGTGTATGCCAACTGCACCAATCCTTCATTTGCATCTTTCCGGTCGCTGAGAAATGTTAATGGAGACAGAAGACATTGCCTTTGTTTAGCTCTTTGTCTTGGGCACTCTGTCCAGGAGTAGTGTCACTGCAGATACATGGCCTTCTCTGGTAGCCAGGCATATTTCTTTTTCTGGACCAAAACCTTTAAACTATGAACAAGGGTTTACTGCAACCACAAATGTTTTTCCTAAACAAGAATCATAAGCATTGTAACAACTACCTTTATCTTTCTCCCTCAAGCAATGCAAAAGGATGCAGACACATCCAGGTAAGAGATTATGTTCACAATAAAAAATTCAAACCTGGTTGTCCGTTTTGTCCAGGAATTTGTAAAATGAACAGCAGAAAGCTTATGGTCTGGGTGTTGCTCTCTGCTGCAGTGTGACATAGACATGTCCAATGGTGATAATCGATGGAATGTAAACATGAATTACAACTGCAACTGATTCAAAATGGAACACGTAATAAAACAATAGGTGACCTTGGTTTTTAGTAGTTTGGCGATCAGGCAGGTCGTCATGCGAAGACAGCGCTGTAATTGGGGTCAAGTGCTGTAGGGGAAAATAATGTTTCACGATAGAAGGTTGGGAGTTTAGTATCGGTGGAACAGCTCTTTTTCCCGGCAGCAACTCCACCACTTCGACATGGTCGCCAGATGGAGAGGAGTCACCCCCTTCTCTCATCCCTCATTCAGCAGCCATGTGTTTGTCAAACTCTCTGATGCAAGTGTTTATCCTCTTATACCTGAGACAGAAAATACTCACCATAAGCTGTTAGTTAATATAAACATGCTTACCAATTATATAAATGGTGTTTTTCCCACAAAAACAATGATCATCATTAGGCTAGTGACAGCTGCGCAGAGTAGTTTAATTGTTCGGTGGTTTCCAAAAGTAACTCACTGGGCTGTGGATCACCGTGGTGATTTATTCTGCTTTTACTACCAGTCCAGAGAGATATAGTCTAAACAAGTTTGCTTCTCACTCTGGGATGCCCAGCCTGCATGAACTTTTCAGAGGAGTACTTCCCTCTCTGTTCTAAGCACTTGTGAATTTTGCTCTTCGTGCCGACCCTAGATTATACATGTTTACGCCGGTTTAATACAAATTCTAACTATTCTTTTATCCATTTCAAAATGGATTAAAGATAAAATCCACTTCCCGACCCTAGGTGGCAGTAACACATTGCACTAGTTCCTGAAAGCTCCTGCAAGCTCTCATTGAAAATAGCTATTTTGAGAACATTATACTTTGCCCTTTACGTTTTTACATAAACCTCAAGGTTATTTTGGAGACTTCAACCCTCTATAAAAACGTGGTTGTGGTGGAATGTAGATTAAAAAAATACATGTAAGACTTCTAATAGAAGGTTTTTCAGACCTTTTGATTGTAAAGACAGCATGATGAAGAAAATTGCTGCTATATTTGTCTTTTATTTTCAAATCAGCCCTGAACTTGGATATGGTTCCTGTCATTAGGAGAAAACATACACTTCTCTTTCGTTTAAGGAGAAGTCCTGTGGCTTTCTAGTTACCTCAGCTCGTTGTCAGAAAGAGACGTATGACTGCTCCCTGTCAGAAGAAATCGTTTTATTTCTAAGTTCTAAACACCATTCAATTTTACCGAAGCAACAGCAGTTCATTCTGGTGTCCACAAACTATTAGGCAATCAGACAATTGGGGTATGTATAAGAATTGGGAAAACACAGGATAACTAATTCAATAGGTTTGGGTTTATAGTGAAACACTGACATAGCCAAAAACAATGCTGTCAGTGTTTTGCTTTTGCAGCAGGGTTTGGAAAGCTCAATTGAATCACCGACTTCATGCTATTCTGATAGCATTAGTTTCACAGCCTCGGTTGCTTCCTGATTGCAGGCAAAGTGGAGGACTGTGGATTTGTCACACTGTTCAGAGATCCACAAAGACATGACTGAGATTGCAAATCTGAACTCAAATTGAATTGATGTCAGGATATTACAGACAGCCGTTTGGTTTCCCCTAATTCGATATTGAGTGGTTTTGGTCATCGTCCATTGTCTCATGTGGCTAACTTAAACTGATAATGTACAATTGTGAGTGGATGCTGGGGATGCATGAACGTTCAGTTCTAGGAACTTTTCGAATGAATACCAGTAACTTTAATATGCGTGTTCTTTTTTACTTGAGTAAATGTGTTCTTTATGTTCATACTATGAATAATCTAAACATGCTTTACCTAACATAAAAATGATAAGAAATACATTGTAGAAATTGTTATGTAAAGAACTATTGTAGCTGGAAATAGCAGATTATCTACCGAGACTCTTTAACAGCAACCATCACACCTGTGTTCCAATGAGAATGTGCTAAGGTTGCTAATCCAAGTTCATCCTTTAAGAAAACAGTTATGCAATTATTATTTTAGCATACAGTCCCAGGCTAAAGTTAAGTGATTATAGGTGTGTCTGTTGTGTCCAAACTGATATTAACTACAATGATGATGGTGTAATCCCTGGGTGTACATAAATATATAGTACAACCATCTGTAGCTGGCAGAAAAAGAGAGGAGTAGATACTAGTGTCTGCTGCCATAGAGAACAGGGGTTATGTAGAGACAAAGAGATTTAATGACATATCTTGTCGGTTGGTCGAGACTGTAATGACACTGGACAAGGCAATTTTCCTAATGCGAATGGTCTCCCTTGGCCGCAGACAAGACAGATATTTGGACAAACCTTCCTGAAAAACAACATTTGCTGAAAAGAAAGGAATAACTCTGTGGTATGATTAAGAGTTTCGCGTGGTAATTAAAGCGCCACAGATATGGTACGTCTACAATGAAATACCAAAATCAATTTGTGTCTGTTTGTCCCTAATGGTGTCGCCTCTTCCCTGAGCACCATGACAACAACATGATTTTAGAGGTATGCCACACATACCATGATTGTATGCACTGACTAGATAAACGCATAGAATAGCTGAGCATCTGCTGTACTCATGGTAGAACTAAAACACGGGCATAAGGAATACAATGATGCATTTTATCTGTAACTAGATGAATGCTCTACCACTGTAAGTGGTGGCCGATATAGCATTGTCTTAGTCTATTGTTGTCTAGTACTGCCTAGTCAGGTACATGTACTTGCAACACTTGTACTTCGATAACAACAGCCTATCTTAGCAATGCCCTGGCTGTTGACAGATTAACTGGTAAGGGGCAAATTGTAATTGTTTTGTAATTGTTTCTGTAATCAGTATTGAACAGGAGGGGTGAGTCATCAACTCACATTAGTAATGATCTTCCTCAGATCTTTCAGCTGTATAGTGGTAACCGTAAGAGACACATTGTCTTGTGGCAGAGTTCATCTCATCATATGCAGCTCTTCAAGCCCAGGACTCTCGACTCTGATGGATACAGAGATTACTTCAGACAACGCTGTTACTCCGGCTGCTCTGTCTTCATATGACTATATGCGTTCTGACGGTTTAAGATGGTCTGGTCACGCTGTGCAGCACAGGGTTACTCAATAATTGAAGTGTTTATTGACTGTGATTGCCTTCTATGGAAGGGATTCCGCATTAAGTAGACCTGTTAAGTAGAAATGAAAGAGCGCTTTATTCTAGTAAGATTGTGTTGAACACCACCATGTTTGGTTTTGCCAAACCTAGATCGAGGTGCTGTCACAGTCTCAATGGATAAATTAAACTGACTACTCCGATTATGCTATCGACAGACTCCATAATGCTAGCAGGCTGGCTATCAGCCTTCTGCCTGACCTGCACCCGATCTCATAGTAAGGCTACTCCCATCTATGTTCTTGGATAATAGAGTGCACGACTCCGGCTAAGATGGAATACTCTACAGCGATCAGGCTTAGCTCTTTTTCTGAATCCCTGTATGAGAGACCGTTTTCTAAAATTTCTTCCTGCTGCGATTTGCAGAACTCAATTTTCAGCCGCTGATCGATTCATGTGAGGTGCTGTAGGTCTCTTCACTGCCCCTAACTGGGCGTCAAAATAAAAATATGTCCTGGCAGCCCCAAAAATGGAAGCACTTTTCCCTTCAAGCTACGGTAGCACAATCCCTGTACATGATTTATGAACAAGTGTTTTGTGTATTACAATATGAAACCAAAATGTATTTAATTGGGCGTTTTTGCAACTGATGAACACAAAAACACCATAATTACCAAGTGAAAAATAATATCTGCAAATTGTTTTAAACTAATTGCATATCTGAAACAGGAAATAGTTGATTAGTAATCATCATCTTATCCATGACGTGAATGTGTGTCATGAAATGTGGTGTAACCAATTGTCTTTAAAAGTTACAGAATTAGTAAAATGGAGCCAACCAGTGTGTAATTTAGTTGTTTCACTTTTTTAAATACACGTTTCTCTGGGAGGTCCCACAGTTAATAAATACATTAACTAACAAAAAATACATAACAAAGGCAAAGCAAGTTCGGAATACGGTTATTCAAAAGGGGGGGGGGGCATACATTAAAAGTCCATAATGGACTGAATATGTAACAATATGTGGTGGGGAAGATGGTGAGGAAGGCAGAGAAGAATCCAAGGATTCCAGTGTCAACATGGAATGTTCCAGTGTTACACAACACCTCTATGTCAGCTTGGTTTGGAAGGGTTGCACAGAAGACACACGTACTTAGCTCACCAATTTAATAGCTCATCAATATCCCTCTCTGGTTCAACTTTAATGCTTTATTACATTTTTTGTAATAAAAATCTGATATGTTTCTACTAAATAAAACCCCATAAACCAAACACAGTGCAATCGAAAAACAGGATTATGAAAGCCGTGGTTCAAAGGGGAAGTTATCAGGTACTGTCATATATTTCTTTATAGATTTTGAAAATATATGGCATATATGTCTTCCCACTGAAGTATACAATTATTAGCTTTAAAACATTGCTACTAAATCACACAGAGTCACACTGAGTGGTTATCAGTGGTTTTAAACAAATCTAGTTTCAAGCTAAAGTGTATACCTTAAACACATTGGCAGGCTTAGAACCAAAACACATGTACCATGTCAACTATAAAGTTGATATTTATTAAGGTTTGGGTTGAAACTCGGTTTCACTTTGTAAAACCTTTTCACCATACAAGAAAATGTAAAATTAAGAACAAAACACCTAGTGGTTATTACACTGATGTTGCTCAGTGGATTTGTTTTCACTGGTAATTCCACAACATGTTGTAACGATTTTCCCCAAAGTGAAGCAGTCATGCCTTACCAGTCTGTCCATATAGACTTGTATTCATAACAGACATCACAAGACCTGTTGGAAATAAACGTTTATATTTGTATGTTGAATACATGTTTCTTAACGATACATTTACAATAAAACCAGCCTGTGTGTCCACCAGGGGTCACAATTTCTTTCTACAGACATTGATATTGGCTCTTTTTTAGGTGCATATTTAGATGTTAGAGAATCACAAGAAAATAATAATGACCAACTGACCATCCGTAATTTACGTCGGCGTACAAAAAATAACGTTTTCCGATTTGGTTTATAGAGTGCAACCTTGGGATTTAATCTGAAATTATGTATTGATATTATTGTTATATATAATACATCTATAAACTTGTCTATGAATTTGTAATTATATGTAATTATATTTGGTACATGTGTCTTCCTTGTTTTAAACCTACGGTATATTCATGTGTGTAAGGTATATACTTATGTTTGAAATTGTCTGGGAAGTATATGGTGATTTTGCTGCTACATTAACAGGTTGAAACTATATACATTTAATACATCTATAAACTTGTCCATGAATTTCGAGCGGTTACGTTTGCAAACCCCATCTTTGACCTTTTCACAAAAGTGGACCATCTGTGTTGTTATGTTACAGCCTTTTCTATATGGATTAAATCGTTTTTTTGCCTCATCAATCTACACGCAATAAGCCAGGGTGACACAGCAAAACAGGTTTTTAGAAAATGTTAAAATAAAAAAACATAAATATTGCTTTAGTATTCAGACCCTTTATGGCAGTCAAAATTGATCTTGGATGCATCTTTATATGTTTTTACAACTTCATTGGAGTCCACCATTGGCAATTCTAATAGAGGTCTTCACTCCTGACCATTTCTCCTCCATCTGACACGTTGACTGCAATAACTGATAGTTCACTTGATATCTAATCTACCCAGACTATGACATGTGCCATTGTTAGGTGATGAACAGTGTTTTTGCCAGACGTAGCAGTATGCACACCTATTAACGTTTTGATTTCAGGCCTTCAGGCAGCATTTCAAGCCTGATTGGACGAGTGCAGCAGAGATGTTTGTCCTTCTGTAAGACCTTCCCATACCTACAGAGAACCTCTGAAGCTCTGTTCGAATGCCCATTGTAGTAGTGGACTTTGAATTTTTAGAGATGCCTCGCAGATGTTCCATGGACACAGGATAAATCCAAGCTCAATGAGCAATGCCATGGCAAAGGTTCTGTGTGCTTATTTTTAATGAATGGGCGTGTTTCTGAAAATATATATTTTTTGCTTAGTCAGCAGTGGATTTAGATTGGTGAGAAGAATGTTTGTTTATTCAGTTAAACATTCGTGGTCTGGTACCCTGGAAAGGCACTGTATGCTTGGTCCATTCAAGTCCAGGGCAATGTAGCAGAAGTTTTATTTTCACTGGCCACTTTACTGCAGATCGACTTACAGTGTGGTAAGTGCATTTGTTGACTTGTGTGGTGGAAAACTACAGAACGAGAGAAATGTGATTACCAGTGAGTAAACGTTCATTCAATATACTGGGATATGTGCTTAGAAGCAGTTTTACACAGAGAGGGGGAAAATGCATTTGAGTGGAGACAATGCCTGGGGTTTTTTGAGGCTAGCAGGAATACGCTTCCTGACAAAGTTGGCTGGTTATATATATAATAGGAAAAAACACAATAGCTTTATCATTAAAATGAAACAACACTATAGCTTGATTATTGCCTCACCAGGAAATTAATGACATAATAATTGCCTATGTAGAAATAAGAGGAATTTCTTCTTTACCTTCAGGTAATACTCCCTAAATCCACTAGGGCTCCTTATTCAGCCACTTGAGCTCTTAGCCATTCTGCCCCTGCTGGGCTGTTCCCGATCCAATCAAAAGTCTTCTCTGTCCAGGCATCCCCAAGGGTGGATCCAGTGTCCTCTTGGATGCTAGAACAGCCGATTCTCTGTTCATGTTCAGAAAACCCAGATTATCGTAGAATACCCAAATGGTTCTGCTCCAACCATCTCAGTCTATTGTCTTTTGTAAACTTTGCTAATTGTGTTTATCATTTGTGTGGTGTTCTTTCCAGCAGGAATTCAGATTTCACTGACTACTAAGATATGAGGTTGTTTCCCCTGTATTTTTTAACATGCATACACTTACTGCAATTAGAGCATTTGCTAACTGAATACAATGTAAATGTGAAATAAATGAGTGCAAGTCAACACAAATAGCTGATTTCCAAATTGTACACATTGTAGCGTGTTTCTGTTAGAACACTTCTACAACGTTAGTGCATACTGTTTGTAACCTATTTTACTTTATGGAACAGCAACTGGTTTGAGGTGAAATGTTGAATCAATTGACAAAATCTGTGGACTGTGAAGCCAGTGGGTGAAAATTTTTTGTAGTTTCGTACAGCATTTCCTTCTCTTTGTCAGGTTGACAACCTGATGCTTCACATTCATACATTTGGTGGTCTCTGCACATACAATGTTGCTGCTGTCATCTAGGAAGCATATAAACTACATTGCTGGTGGTTAAACCTTTTAATATGACTGAACTGATGGAATAAAGCACATTTATTGTTCCTCCCTTAACACTTCCTAGGGCACCACTCATCTTTAATTTGTTGATAGGTCATTTCCCTATTGTCTCACTCTTGCAAGCTTAGCTGACCAAAGCATTAACTTTAATGTCATTTAAGAATATATATAGTTTTTAAAGTGTCAGATCGTATTTGCACAAATGTGTGTGCATGGATATTAGAGTTTTTGTGAAATAGGTGCCATTGACTAGCAAAAGGAGCAATTATTAAAAAATGAATCAGTTGTGTGACCCGGGTTTTAACGTGAAGAATAAACTATTTTGCCAACGGAACGCCAAAACGGACACTTAACATAACACTATTAAAGATCTGTTCCCAATGCCATATAGTAGAATCATTCCTTGCCAATTAATAAGGCCGATTCCAAATAGATTATAGCTTTTTACAGAGGTTAAACAAATGTTGATTCCGTCCTATATATTAACCCCAGAGGCATAATAATTCATATGTATTATCCAGAAACGAAGAACTCCAAATGCTATGAGGTCGGTACGTTTTACAGGTGTAAATGTAACGAGTCATTTAGAGACAGTGTATTTTGACTACCTTGGTGTTAAAGGGTGTTCAACATAGTAATGAGAGTATTGGCTGTGTGTGTGTGGGTGTAGGCAGATAGTAATGATAGGCCTCGGCAATGATAGGCCCATGCAATAGGCTGCAGCTGTGGAAGCCTGTTTGATACAGACCTTTACTGAGAAATTATGTTAATTATGAAAAAAATGTATTGCACTCATCCATGTAAAAAGAAACTATTGTCTACACCAGCGTCAATATTAATTAAAATTTGACTTTTACTTTTGAATTCAGAAATAATACATTAACGTCACGGCCATTCGACTTTGCTGCTACAATGTGTGTGAGATTATAAACCAGCGGGTTTGTGTCCTGAAAGATGATTAGCTGATTGTTGGAACATAAATGTAAGCAGATAGGCACATGCCATGGCTAAGAGCTGTTCTTTGGAACAACGCATTGCGGAGAGACCTTATTGACCAGGTGGTTTGATCCTGAATGCCGAATGGCTGAAAACCTTGGTTCATCAGACCTTATGCCACGGGTATGACATGACATCACTTGGTTCACCAGACCTTATACCACGGGTATGACATGACATCACTTGGTTCACCAGACCTTATACCACGGGTATGACATGACATCACTTGGTTCACCAGACCTTATACCACGGGTATGATGACATGACATCACTTGGTTCACCAGACCTTATACCACGGGTATGATGACATGACATCACTTGGTTCACCAGACCTTATACCACGGGTATGGTGATATGACATCACTTGGTTCACCAGACCTTATACCACGGGTATGATGACATGACATCACTTGGTTCACCAGACCTTATACCACGGGTATGACATGACATCACTTGGTTCACCAGACCTTATACCACGGGTATGACATGACATCACTTGGTTCACCAGACCTTATACCACGGGTATGACATGACATCACTTGGTTCACCAGACCTTATACCACGGGTATGACATGACATCACTTTTCGCTGGTTTTATTGCATTGCTTGCCGGTTTATCAGCACAATATGGGATCTTGTGTGTTTGTGAAACATTGCCAACATACCACGGTCAAGTGCTGTACCCGGACCTGTTTTTTACTGTTCTAATTGAGTTAGTAACTGATTTATAATAGCAATAAGTCATCTCGGGGTTTTGCGGTTATTGCCAATATCCCTTGGACTCTGTGATGCATCGTGCCTAAAAACAGCCCATGTTTATTGGTTTTATACCACGCGCCCTTGTGCCTTATGGCATTATTAACATAGACTGTAGAATGCACTTGAAGCCAATTATAACTTGTATTCAACTGTGCCATAGTATGGACTGAAGTTCATGGGCGATGGCCTTGATACTGCTACCAGTACACCAATAGCTGCCATAATAGCATCAATAAACAGGTGGGACCTGTTTCACATATTACTTATTTTTGCCGTGTCCTTATATTCGGTGGAATGTTTATTTGTTTGGTTTTATGTTCTCATTAGTAAATTGGATCCAAACATAGGCTAGTGTTGGCCTACCTTGCCTGTACAGCAGGTTGCTGGCAAGCTTATAGGAACAGGTCATGCTTCCTTAAGCCAAATGACACAGCACCCATGAACCGACGGTTTTGTCAGCTGCAGGTTAATAGTATGGAAAATCAGTAGCCTAACAGATTCAAGTGTAATAATGAATGTATTAATTTACAAAAATACAAAAATATTTCTGACTTATATGACTTATGAGAAAGTTATTTTGTTCTATGTTAAAATTCTAAATGTTAAACGCACCCATGAACACATATATATATATATATATACACACATGAACACATCAGCACATGTCTTAAATATCTGATCCAAGTATTTCAGGAAAACTTTGCATGCATTACCATACACTCACAGGGTGTAACATTACAGGATGCAATCCTCGCCCACACGGTCCTCCCAACGGGTCGAGCTGGTATAGGCTCGATCCGGTTGATCTGACTGGAGCTGTCCTTGGTGATGTACAGCTCAATCCAATTAGCTTTCACCTCAGGACTGTGTTGCAGCCAGCGGGTGGAGAGAGAGAAAGCTCCCCCCTTCTCAGTCGATTCTGTGTGTCTTGCTATGCAGAACAGCCCTCATCCGTTTATTTGTACATGTCCCGATATCCCATGGAGGGTGCAATCTGCAGGTGTACTACTGGTAGTGGTGTTTTCTCACTACGGGGACGATGTTTCGCAGTTTATTTCTAAATTTGACTTAGATTTATACGGGTTGCATCCTCTCCCAGCCTACAGTGACACACGGCTTGCGGTAGGCTACTCGGATGGGAGCCTAGAATCACGGATAACCTGCCTCTTCAATTCTCATCGGATGAGAGGAGTTTGGTTTGGAAGGTATCAGATTGCCTACAATAACAAGGTTGGACACGGGTTGTTACTCTCTGATTGTAAGACTGTTATATTTATATAGGCTGTATGTATATATATATATATATATATATATTTTTGAATGTTTACTTTTCACCTGTTTACTGAGATGTTTAGAGATAATGTCACTATGCTCTTTAAATATATATAATGTTTTATATGTCGTGTAAAATGCAAGGGACCTTATTAACAGCATAAATGTGACCGTGATGTTACAGTGAAAAACGGGATCAGTTAAAATCAGTTGATCTAAAGATACTTGAAAAGTTCAGATAAATGAATGTTGTACAACATAATGTAATTGTTATAATTTTTATCTTGAAATGGGTTTTATATGTATCACATGGCTAACCAGTGTATGATAAAGTACACCCATCATCAGACTTTAACAGAACTGTCAACTGTGCTGGCTACAATTCACCCTCAACATTTGCTTTAAGTTTGAGCAGAGTGGCTTAGAGTTTCCTATTTAAATAGCCAGGAGGCTATTATCAATTAATGTACCTTTCGCCTAGTGTACCAAGCTACTTGCAGTGGGATTTGTGGATCTCTTCAGCTGACACAGTTCCATTAAAGCTTAGGCATATTGCCCTCAACGCTTAAATCACTGAAACGACTCTAATAAAAAAACGAATGGCATAAATCACAACGGCTTAAATTGTTCTGCAGCATCTAGATCTCAGAAATGTGTTTTTAACAGATGGCAACCCTGGTCTTAGGTAACCATACGTGGTTCATTTGGTGTCAGACCAGTACAAACACTAGCCTGGATCAAAACACAGGCGTCAAAGCTGAATTTACTCAACTGATTCAACTAGTCAATGCTTGATTTTTAGTTAATTAGTTAAGGCCTCGCTGTAGCTCCTGTGGGCCACAACAACCAGATTTCTTCTTGTATAATGTATGTCACTGCTGAGATTTTGTCATCATCGGTTGTGGACATTTAAAACCCAGGTAGGCTATTCATAAATGATAATGCATTCACATTCACATCTGTCCTTAACTCATTGTAAAATCAGTGTCTTTGTCCCCCCCCCCCTTTCCTTTCATCTGTAGAAACCATGAGGCTGCCGGTTTGAAGTGTGTCTCACGTACAAAGTTGGTGAGCCCAGTCCTTACCGAGGGGTCAGTGGATTTGACCTGACCTCCTCCTGACACATAGCGTAACAGCCAAACTGTGACCGTCATGGCGGACAGAGCAAACTTTGGGCTGCCCAAAAGCAACTCGCGTCCGGCCGGCTCACTCCCTCCAGAGCCAATCGACATAATTCGAACCAAGGCCCGATCAAGAAGAGTCCGTATCAATGTCGGCGGACTGATCCACGAGGTCCTGTGGAGAACCCTGGACCGTCTACCCAGGACCAGGCTGGGTAAACTCAGAGACTGTAACACCCACGAAACCTTAATGGAGATCTGTGACGATTACTGCCTGACCGATAACGAGTACTTCTTCGATAGACACCCGGGGGCGTTTTCCTCCATTCTAAACTTTTACAGAACAGGGAAGCTGCACATGATGGAGGAGATGTGCGCCCTGTCTTTCGGCCAGGAGCTCGACTACTGGGGTATAGATGAGATCTACCTGGAGTCGTGTTGCCAGGCCCGGTACCACCAGAAGAAGGAGCAGATGAACGAGGAGTTGAGGAGGGAGGCCGAGTCTCTCCGAGAAAAGGACGGCGAGGAGCCAGAGGAAGGGTGCTGTCCAGACAAGAGACAAAAGCTATGGGACCTTCTTGAGAAGCCTAGCTCTTCTCTGGCTGCTAAGGTAAGATGGAGATTGGATTTAGACCGGCTGATTTACACACTCAAATTCCATCCCATCGCCTGGTGTCATCGTTGGTGCAGGAATCTCTGGGTTTGCTCCACAAGAATCATTTATTGTCTTGGATTTTCTTAATGGCAAATCTCCTAAGTGGATGCTGAGAAGTAGAGGAATACTGCAGTGGCTAGACCTTTTAACCCTTCTTCGTCCTCAGCTCAGCTGCCGGAAAAACTCTATAATTGACCCCCGACCATCCAATAGCAATATACCAGACGCTGTATATGTAGTTTGATCATTGCTTTCTCCTTAGATACTTCCCCCTTTCTAACTCTATCAAAACAGTGAAGGACGATATTGTGCCATTGGCCGCTTAATCCTCCTTTAACCTATGCAGTAATCAGATAAGAGAAGAACCTGGAAGATTATGGTGCATCGGTGCTTAGTGCATACAGCTCTCTGGGGTGTACAGTTCATGTGATACACACATCGTTAGAGTTTCAGGCACCTTTACAAACACATACAATTCTGGTGGTCCAGCTGTTTAAGACGCGTAACATTCAACGTTATATTTCCCCGGTATAGTTTTTTGTCGTTCACAATTGCTTTGTTTGACATTATGGTTTGGTGTTTACTGTAGCTTTAAGTTAGATCTGAAAACTGCAGCTTTAGGAATAAGGTCTCACATAATTCTTTGAAACGCGATAACGTTTTCAATATTATTTTGCAGACACCAGCTTCGTTTATTTTCTTCCGAACACGCCATGTGTACCGGCGCTTCCCAGAATTCAGGCCAATGAATGCAGTCAATTGGGCCATTAGTCCGGGCTTTAATGTGCATGCTTTTATCTTCTTTTACTAGAGTGGGGAAGTGTAATGCATTGTATTCCCACATTGCAGATTTGCTCTCTCTACGGGCAGAATCCAAAACGTAATGGTTCCGAACGCTGCCAACCTCAAATGGTGTAAACAGCGAGACATTTGATGACCAATCCTGTAGTTTTAGAGAGAGTAGATGGGACGAAGGAGTACAGTGTTTTTTTGGCTACCTGACAGGGCATTGTGCTAATTCTACATTTGTTCCAAGAACATTTAGTCACATAATTTGAGACGCGCTGCAGAGAGTCTGATAGTAGTATGGGATTGTAAAATTCAGTAGGAGGACTCAGGCCAGGGTATACCTCAAGTCGCATGGCACATTGAACCATTTTTTCAGTCAAACGTGCTGTCCTCAAATCCAGTCCTTTTCTTTGAAAAAAGATGGGGGGAGATGGGGATAGCTGAAATATTACACCAGGCCAACTCCCTTAGTCTCGGTGTAATACAAAATGTGTGCATAATGCCAAAATCCCCTCTGTCGGAGCACAAACAACCCCCCCCCAAAAAATAACTTAATTTACACAAATGGTGACCATGCAACAACTTTAGAGTAGTTGCATAAATTAATCTTAATAGAACAGAAAGCGAGGGAACCCCCAACTGACTCATACAAGTACAGGTCAGACCACATTATCCTGACTCACATCACTGACACGACACTCAGAATACATTATCCTGACTCACATCACGGACACGACACTCAGAATACATTATCCTGACTCACTTCACTGACACGACACTCAGAATACATTATCCTTACTCACTTCACTGACAGGACACTCAGAATACATTATCCTGACTCACATCACTGACAGGACACTCAGAATACATTATCCTGACACACAATACTGACTGGACACTCAGAATACATTATCCTGGCTCACATCACTGAGACGACACTCAGAATACATTATCCTGACTCACTTCACTGTCAGAATACATTATCCTGACTCACTTTAATGACACGACACTCAAAATACATTATCTTGACTCATACCACTGGCGGACCCCAAAAATTACGTTATGCTGCCTCCCTAAAGGGCAAGAACACTCATAATACTTGCTCCCGTCTCACTTTTTTACGGCATATATTCTACAGACTGTCCTGCTTTCTTCTGAAAGGGGTTCCACGTGTGTAACATAGTGGCTTTCTAGGTTGTAGTCAATTGCATCTGTCAGTGTCCTTACAGGCTGTTCCTTCACTAGGCATGGCAATTATTGTTTCCTTTTGAGAGATTAATATTGGCCAGTGATGGTTCACTGGGGCATTGCACTGCCAAAAATACAATTTGTTTTTACTGCACTGTTAAACTGTAAAATAAATGAATGCTGCAAGCAGCTTTCGCCAGTTTCAGCAGTATATCCACCTAACTACCATCCAGGCAAAGTACTCATTTTCCAGAAGAGACTTTTGAGAGCCAAGATACACTGCTAATGAGCAATAACAGTAAAACATTTACTTCTCCGCAATGACAAAACCAGGGACACAGGTAATACATGTAGATTTGTTGTGTTCCCCACACCTTCAAAGTTTCCCGTCTGTGGCTATAGGTGCTACATAGAGACTACACGAAGAAGAATGCTATAGGTTGATCTTGTGAATCAAATGGGCAACTGCAATAATTTGGACTTTTGACTGTAGTCCCAGTTTGAAGCTCTCTGTGTCTTGAGACAGTGGCCCAGGAACAGATACAGGCTGTGTGCTCTGCCAACACCTCTAGGTGTGACGAAGAGAACGAGAGGAGATGGGTTGAAGGTGTTTGTCACAATATGGCCGTGTGTTTTTTTTGCCCCCAGCAATCATATTTTATGAGTCAGCACAACGACTCTGCAGCCACTCAAGGTTCATGGCATTACATCATCCACAACTGCTGACTGGAGGGGAAAGGGACCTCGCATTAAGACATTGCCTTCCAGAAGGAATGTCATTCATAATTCTATAAGGTTTCAATGAGTGTTCAATACTGTGAAATACGATTCAGTTTATTACCTACATGCAGTGCTGAATCTAAACTACATTTTGAACAAAGAAAGTGTGAAAGCCAAGTGAAAATGAAGAGTAACTTCCCGCCAAGGAACAGAAGTGTGTTTGAACCGTACTGTGTCCTGCCCTTTCTGTTAACTTAGTACCTGATTGCACACCGTTATTAAACAGCAGTCTGCGTTACACTGTAAACACTGTCAGAAACTTCTGCAGGTTTCCGGGCCTGACTGTACCGTACTGTAATGTAGGGAGCAATGGAAGTTTGAGTTAATCTCCTTTGGGGGTTTTACCCAGTCTGCTTCTGCAAATAGACTGTTGCGAAGGCTGCATGCCGTCTGGCTCACTGCGAGCCTGGTTTGTAATTCGCCGGTCGGCCCGGACAAGGGTCACGTGCGCGGTAGACCTGTTAATCAATTACTGGAGTTGGGTTTGCTGGCGCTATAAGATTAACAAATGAAGTGTAAGTCGTCTCATTTTCTCTGTGTGATGGGTTCCTGTTCGGTACTTGGTTTATAGATACATTTCGAGGGCGCCTAACTTAATTTGTCCCATTGACTGTGAGAGAGGTTGTATCCTTATCACAGATCGTTTACTCTTGTAGAATGAATAAAAGCTTGAGTAAGATCCATTTGTTCTGCAGATAAGTTAGACAGATAGCTAGTAGCAAAATAGTTTTTTTTTCTGAATTATGTAACTGATATTTCCTTTGAAATGATAATCTTTCCCAAAACAAATCTGTCAACGGCCTGTTGGAGTTGATTATGTCACAGGATCATAGCTGTGCATTGTTCTCAGAGGATGGTGGAGGCTTTTCACTCGCTCCTGTGACTCAGTTGTAGCAGTCTGGTCTGAATTGTACAGGGCGCAGGGTTACCTCAGCTTTGGCAAAATTGGAATTGTGTATTCGGTGAAACTAAGACCGAACACGTTTTGTTCCTGTGATTGTTTTTGAACAGAAATCCATTCCCTACTCAGTGCTGCCAGCCAAATATCCCAAATTACAGACATTTTCCAATCCAACTTTACCCACTAGATGGATAGGTCAACTTTTTGATACGGAGGCCTGATTATTTCGTAGCACTTAAATGCTCTTGACATATTTGGCAGCCTTGGGTGTATTCACACAGGCTTAGTTTTATCATTATAATACAGGGGATGTTATCCTGATAGTGAAATACAGTTCGGGATGAGTGATTTTGAGTCTTGGCAAGGAAATTGCATCTCTTAGCATAATCCATTTTGCTTTTAGTTCTCCCACTGACGGCAGTGTGAGGCGAAGGGAAAAATGTCTGTGTGGAAATGTAGAAATGGAGAACTACTTGTTTCATCATTCCTCCTCCTGTCAGCATCTACCTCCATATTAAAAACAATAACTTGCAAATGTTCGCTACGCGGGGAAGAAAACCGGTCACTCCTTTTTGTACATCAGTATAGTTGTTAAACCAAGACATGAGCTATCCGTTATCTTTTCCAAAATCGCTGGTTCAACCATTTCAATAATTAGTACTTTACTCTTTTTTGAACCGCATTCATTCATTACACACTTGGTTGAGGTTGTTCAATATAAGTCAGACGGTCCACACAGTCTTTTGAAGGTTTGTCTCCAACTTCAGGGGTTGTACAGCAGGATGTCCTACTGGAAAACCGAGTGTCCAACGTTATGATTTAATTAAACACTGGAAAGTCAAGCTGTTAATATATTGGCTTTGAAACCCTTTTGGTTTTTATTTTGACTCATTTGAATAACCATAAATCATATTGCATGACTGGGAAGTGCTGAGTTGGGCCAGGATTACTTTGATGACACTGGGCAGGCTGTTGGCCTACTACCCGCAACAGGAACACAGCTCTTTTGTTGAAGACCGCATTAGCCGGAATTGGGAGGTGTGTTTGTGGAGTGGGAAGTAATTGAAGACGTATTCATATGCAAATTGCCTCTGCATTAGCCGATGACATAGCCATGACTTTTTCATGTGATGTTAAAGTACACCGCGGAAGTGCGTCGTGACACCACGTGCGGTGAGAATGCATCCTTAATTCTTAAAACGGAAAACCTGGGGACATTTGCCTCGGCTGCATTGGTTAGATAGCAGTTTAGTTTACACGCTGTACACGAGCTGCCTACTCATGTTGTCTGAAATCTACGTCTCGTGGTTATGTCCCCTTAATTACCCAGATCGTGGTCGGCTTGTATACAGCGGCGACCAATCAGGGCGCGTGTACTTGACTAATGACTATAATCATGTGCCTTCTCCCTCGTCCCCTGACACGGTAATCGACACCACACAACCATCCCTACTGAACCCAATCTATTGGGTTTTGATCTCGACATATCGTAGTTAAGTCATACCACGGCTCAAGAGTCGCCTGGGCCAACATGTGGTCAGTCCAAAAAATTCTGTGAACATTTTAGAAATGTGTGAGAATGTATGCATTATAGCATTAAATGTTTCATTATTGTCATTCAATTGCGAAAACGGATATGATATGTTTTTTAATTTCATTTCCTAAAACCGGTCTGTTTTTGGAGATTTACTTTTTTCACCCGACTGTGATGATAGAGCTGAACAACTACTTTTGATATTGGTTTATTTATGTTATTCTGTCTGTATAGACATGCCCAGTTCTAGTTGCTATTGCTGAACTATGGCCTTGTGTATTGAAATGGCTTGCCTTCGCAGTGTCCCTTACTCAGCAAAAGCTTGTTGACAAATCTGGTAGGTTGTCTTTGGCTATCTCCTCTATAAAAACACTGGCAGCCCAATATATCCCATGTCACTTTTCCATAAATACCCCCTGATATTGATCAAGACGTTCTTGGGTTTCCTTGCTGGCCTGTAGCACTGATAACTTTTGCCATAAATAATCTACCCTTGTATTCATGCATTGTTTTGATGGTACTGAACATGCACGCAATGGCATTTTTCATCCTTGTTTTTTGGAGGTATGGTATTTTGTCTTGTCTCTTACAAAAATAACCTGTGCTATTTGCTGTATGACATGAGACTCTTGAGAGGAAGTAGGTTATATTGGTTAGCCATTTTGCTATTGGTCTAGGATAAAAATGGAATTGAGACACAGTTTGACTGAGGTATGTATTGTTGTTTGTACACGTCTTTTAAGCAGTATTTCTTCAGTTGTGTTTCTCTTTCATGTCATATTCATTCACTTCATTTTGATGAGTATTACTCTTTAACCACTGCGATAAGGCACAGATCTCTGCCTTCTTTCACACATTCCCTGTAGTTCTTCTGTGATGTAGCTATCTAACCAAACTGCTATTCCAAATGTGTTCTGCTAGATAAAATAAAAACCATCAAACATTCGTTGGTTATTTGAAAGCGTTAATATCTAGTTGAACGGAACCCCGACTAACCAGCAGTGCGAGGAAGGTACCGGCCGAGGTTTAATGAGGGAATCCAGATCTTTCAATCAATCTGCTTACTTCTCAGGAGCCAGGTGTTCCCGTGGACTGCCCCACGCAGATCCAGGTCAGCATACGCATGTAGATGATAGAGCCAGAGGGCAACCCTGTGGAGGCTGCTCAGCAGCAGTGCCACCTCAACACCTACTGAGTCGGACGCCTCCGTCGGTCATAAACATAGACGTGTGATAGATCATCGCACTGTTGTCTTCGTTTCGACAGTTCTCTGTGTTCGTGAGTAGATGGGTTTTAGTGAGGCAGCAAATAGTAGTGATTCCTCTAATATGGAACATTTATCTATTTGATTTCGACTAGTATTTTACCGGAAGACCGTGCTTTTAATAAACCGTTGTTTGGTATATAAAAGGCATTCATTTGAGTCAATTGCTTCACTTCTCCCTTTCAAGCGGAGACAAACAGACTTTGTAAAGATTGATGAACCTAGGCTGTACAGCAGAAGAAGAGCAACGCGGGTGTTTCGCAGAAACAACACCCCTGTGACGCCTGCGTTCAACTGACGAACGTTCAGACTCGAAACCTTAGTTAGCACAAAGTGTCGGTTCTTCGCCGCTCCGTCCCTGTGATAGTGTACGCATATGCCCTGCCCTGGCATCGCCTCAAGCCGTGGGCTAGCTACAGCATGTCCATGTATCAGGAGCACTGTGTACGTAATCACGTTTGTGCAGATCTAAAGATAAGGCCCAGAGGAAGCTCATCCTGCTCATTCCGCCCACATACCATCACTGCCTGTCTGTCTTCCTGGACTCAATCTGAATACAGCGCGCACCGCACACGCCAGGCACCCATGACTCTATTCGACTATATCACTTACCAGTATGCAGCTGGAATATGGAGAGCATTTGCTGAACAAGGCCGAATGGTCTCAGAGGTGCTGTCTGGGTCTTGTTGTTTCATTGACATGACTGGGACATGTTTGTGGCACACTGGTACAGCTATTTAAGTGTAATAGGACACATGTCGTCCGCTGTGTACTGCCTGTAAAAATAGACTAACTTTTCACACCCGTTTTCATCATTTGCATCGCAGCTCAAGTCACTCAAGGTTATTACACATTTCTGTGTAAATGTGTACAGACCAAAACTATTTTACCTAGGGTTGTAATCTGTTTTCAAGTTGGTGCTGCTATTTTAAAATACTTGACCAGTTTGTTATCTGAGAGGCTTTATAAGAGGCTTGCCACCCTGACAACATTTTTTACCTTTAGGTGCCAATTATTCGCGAAAAACCCCAAACACTGGAATTTTTCTAAAATCCCTTTGACCAGTGGCGAACAGTAACAGTTCCCTTCAGAGTTGACCAATCAGATCTTCAGCGGCTCTGCACTCACAGCTGATTGGTGTATTGCTTCCTACCTCTGCATCACAATGGGCTTTATTAAATGTTGTTTCAGTTTAATCGTTGTTGTTTAAAATGTTCCTACATCAGACATCTCTCCAACATTTTGGGATCTTGCTATTGATTAAGGACGTATTTAGTCAAATAGTTCTTACATTTTCTTATCACACCTAGGGTAAAGAAAAACAGCCCACTTAGTTACAATCTGTAGAAACATATTGATTGTGGTTGTGTGTAATTTATACATTATGTTAATGAATTAAATACCAGTACAACAGCTGGAAGTGGGCCAATGCATTGATTTTGACCATACAAAAACACCAACAAAAATAGGCAGACACACAAACATCCAATGTAAAATAAAACGTGGGCAGTTCTTTATTGTGGCTATATAACTGGAACCAAAAAGGTTTTTCCATCTATATTTCCAGAACATACATCTTTTATACAAACTTCTTCTATACTATTTTACAAGCATAACTACTGTACAACTATGCACTATGCATATCATGATTGCAGTGACCCATTTGACTCCTGGTTCAGGTGTGGCCGACTGGCTTTTAAGCTAGTCCTTGATGCAGTCTTGACCAGGAGCCTTTCTCAGAAGTCACTGGCAACGATCTTATCGGCACACATGGAACCGACAGCCTGGCACACCGGACACTCTTCTCTGTCAATCAGCTTCTGTGCTCTCGTTCACCTGTTTTATTCCGCATACATGCCTGAGATGTGTTGACGTATTAGATGTGGATGTAATAGTTCAGTGTAACCCCTCCCCCTCATCCAGCGGTCTATAAGTATAGAAGCTTCAGCGTGTGCTCAGGGTGTCTTGTCTCACTGAGGAGGACGTTTCAGGATAATTGTAATAGGATTTCGTGGCTATCTATAGTAAGGATTGGGAAAGGTTAGAAGTGGTTACTCATTCTTTCCTCAATAGGAAGAATCAACCGAAAACGTGATGCTTCTTTAGCAGTCAACATTGTATTCTGAAAACCCAGCCGCGGATACTCTTATCAGAAATGCCAGTCGCACAGGATATTGTGCAGAGCTGATTGTGCATGATTAATGATGAATGCAAACGCATTGTGCTCCATGAAGTGTGTTTGTGTGGCCATGGACTGAGCCCCAATCTCTTTTTAAAGTTAACGTGTATTAGCCGACAAAAACCCATTTGGAAAGAAGAAATAAATCCATGCAAGTTTCGAAACTCTATAATTGCATTTGTTTCATGGGATGAAGAAAACCTATTCGAAAGGCATTCGTTTTCTGCAACAATTTTTTAAGGGGGCAAACGTCCCATCAATACCTATCTAAGCTAGTGAGCGGAGCTCCTTGGATTGTCCCTGACTAAAGTGTCCTTCACTTTCATTGAAGTCATATTTGAAAGGCCTCCGTGTTATTGACATTAAAGCCCAGCAGAACACTCAGCCTGGTATGCTAATATTGAGACTTTAGCCCATAGTCTCATGTCCTTTGTTGCACACATACAATAATGCTAATTTGACAATATGCAAATCGTTCTCTCGCTTGGAAATGATCAGAGGGTTCTCACAGATAGAACACCCTGTCATCCTACTGGGGAACGATAGGCCCGAATCAATGTGGTTTCTACACCATTTAGACAACAAAAATAATGTGGTTATGTAGCAGAACTAATCAGAGGGAATTTCACATTTTTTAATGAGTATTTTTCCAACTCGTAGTTTGCTGAGCACATTTAAATCAAAACTAAACATTGAACTGACATGTGTGCTGAGTGGGTTGTTGCGTCCTGCAGCACTGCAGCAAGATTTTGACGTGAAAATCAATAGTGCTAAATATTACAGTACGTCTGGTTGCTGGGGACGTCCACTGTTTCATGTAGTCAAATGTATCATGACAAAGTGTTCATCACCTCATCTACTCCTTTTTTACACACCTGTAGTCTCTCTTTTAGATGGGTTTACACGTTACCTTTTTTGCCCAATCACTGTGTGCGGCAGAATCTCCCACCGGTACCGACTCTCAGTCCATAGTTAATTGCTTCTATCTGCTAATTACAATTTACTCCATTTCTAAGGAGTAGTTGGGGAAGCAGATCTATTTCGGTGTGTGAGTCCTTTGTGCCCTGGGGTTAATTCTTCTCTACAGCCGTGATTAGGAGGGTGCTGTGGGGAGGTTAGGCGCATGTGACGAGAGCGTCACAACGAGTATGGGAAGAAAGGAGAGAGAGGGAGGGAGGGAGAGACGTTGGACTGACCAACGATAGCTCACAGGGATGTTATAAGCATTTGTCTATTTCCACAGGCCACTAAACCTGTGCCCTTGTCTTGATGACTAAATGAACACACACACACGCACTGTTCCACACACACACACACACACACACACACATACCTTGGACACATAGATTTGACACATGAGAAGGTTATTGCTAATTTAACCTGAGCAAGATTTGCCGTTGACAGAGCTCTTAAAACCGTGACGCACATTACATGCAACCTATTCGCTGTTCTTTAGGGTTAACTCATGAGAGTGATTTGTTTGTTTTGTCTTTTGTTAGATAAGTATCTCTGCTCAGTGTTTCTTGGGTAATGTGTAATTTGAGAAAATACCTGTAATCGGTGGAGGGTCATGAGTTGTGACATAAATATATTGCTTTGTAACACCAACAAATAAACATACCGGTGTCTCGCTAGAGGAAAATGGAGACATAGGTATGTAAACTTTGATAAATAACGAGTCCCTAATTCTTATATTAAATGACGTCAATACTTCCTCTTAAGAACCATTTGATAGATTCAATCTGGTGAAATCCTGACCAAACATGGTCTGTTTCATTGTACTGGTGTCGAATGGGAGCACTTCCTTCGCTTGGCCCTATGTGACCAACACGCATAGATAACCAGCTTTTGACCGATCTAAAAGATGAGGCAGGTGTAATGTCATGGGTTGCTTGGGGAAACATCCATTGGCTTAGTCAATAAGGCTCCTGAAGATTAAATGGCAGTTCAGGTCTAATAGTTGATTTAATCAAAGAAAATCACTAGGCTGTGAGCACAGTAAGCAGTTGACTTACTGACTGAATTTCAGCTTCTTATACAGTCCCAGACCTTATTGATTCTCCAGACATAATTAATGTTTTCCAGGCACCTCGGTGAGGAAGGCTTAGGGCTGCAAAATCAGATTAACTAATATTCAAAAACAGTATGACCTTTTTGTTTATGGCTTACATGATAATGTAGAGTAGCGAAACATTAGAAAACATATCATATTTGCAATAATATGTTTGGCTATTCGTTGATAACATAAACATCAAGTGGAAAGTTCTGGATTCAGAATATTGGGATTTTGGCACCTTCAAGTGGGAGTTGCTCATTTTGTTATTTGGACATTAACAACTTAGATATGAAGCGGTTTTATATCTATGATTAACATGTTGATCCATCTTAACCCTTTCTCCGAATGGTTGAACAGAGCAGAAGCAAACCGTCTCCTATCCTACATGTTGGAAATCTGACTTAACTTGTTAATTTGCTATTGTTTTCAAAATGATTTGTTTTAACTGAATAGTGAGGTTTTCACAGTAAGAAATAAAGGAATTACTAGCAAAATGCTTATGTTTTACAAATGTAATCAAACTATATATTATTCTGCATAACAAAAACACCCTGGCCTCTAAGCTTAACCTTAACTGTGAATTCCTAAATATAAACACACACACACACAAACAATCAGTGTGTTTCCTCAGCTGTACCATCACTAATTTCCAATTTTTCTCTTTTATCCTTCAGTTCCTGGCCCTTGTCTCTGTTTTCTTCATCGTTCTATCAACAATTTCGTTATCACTGAATACCTTGCCGGAGTTACAAGTCGTCGATGAGTTTGGACAGTTCAATGACAATCCCAGCCTAGCACATGTGGAGGCTGTGTGCATCGCCTGGTTCACAATGGAGTACCTCCTCCGCTTCATGTCGTCTCCAGACAAGTGGCAGTTCAGCAAAGGACCACTGAATGTCATTGACTTACTAGCTATCCTGCCCTACTATGTCACTCTTTTCCTGACCGAGTCGAACAAGAGTGTCCTGCAGTTCCAGAATGTCAGACGAGTAGTCCAGATATTCCGTATCATGAGGATCTTGAGAATTCTCAAACTGGCCAGACATTCTACTGGACTGCAGTCCCTCGGGTTCACACTTCGGCGCAGTTACAACGAACTGGGTCTGTTGATACTGTTCCTGGCTATGGGCATCATGATCTTCTCGAGCCTCGTATTCTTTGCGGAGAAAGACGAAGACGCCACCAAATTCACAAGTATTCCCGCTTCGTTCTGGTGGGCCACCATTACCATGACGACTGTGGGTTACGGGGACATCTATCCACAAACTCTTCTTGGGAAAATTGTGGGCGGGCTCTGCTGTATTGCCGGAGTACTGGTAATTGCGTTGCCCATCCCCATCATTGTAAACAACTTCTCGGAATTCTACCGGGAGCAGAAGAGACAGGAGAAGGCCATCAAGAGGAGGGAAGCCTTGGAGAGGGCCAAGAGGAACGGCAGTATCGTGTCTATGAACCTGAAGGACGCGTTCGCTCGCAGCATGGAGCTGACGGACGTTATGGTGGAAAAGGGCGAAGACAAACGGCCCGTCGAAAACCACCTGTCGCCGAGCCGATGGAGCAGCAAACACGGCAACTCGGACATCAGTCCAAAATCCCCGGCGATATATACAGAGGTCGCTCAACTGGGATCTCCAGAGAGGGCCAATCCTCTAAGAAGCAGCCCACAGCACCTGAACGCCAAAATATTAGAGGAGATGTATAACAAGATGACGACCAGCGCCAACGTCGGCTCTGGAGCTCCGCAAGAACAAGTTCAGAAGATTAGGGAGGAAATGGAAATGAGGGTTGTGTCTTCTGGACTTAAGCCGCCCATAATTAAGGAAAGAACCAGTAGTGGGCTCAAGAGCCCGTCTAGTGTGGACAGCTACACCAGCTGCACTACGGAGCTCAGTGTCGCAGAAAGCAGTGCTCTCCTCCCCAACACCGCAGGGCGGAGAGCTCCTCCTCCCCTCGACCTTAGCCAGATCTCTTCCATGGAACCAGAAACCCCAGAGGACGTTCAGTCCGCCAAAACCACGAATCAGAATCTGTATGAGCTCGTCTCGAGCAATCCAGAGAGGACATCACAGGGGGAAGACAATCAGAGCTTCGACATGAGCGTTGAAAACATCCGCAGTTCTCTCAGAGGCAACAACCCACAGAAGACGAAATCTCTAAAAGTCAATTTTATCGAATCTCAGGGAGAAGTCTCATCCACACCTACCGGTGCTAACTCCCCTCAGTCTTTGGGTGCTATTCTGTCTCCGTCAGGAACTCTACCCTCCCCATCAACAGGCCAGGACCTGGTCACCAGCCCACAGGCTTCAGGAAAGTCAGGCCAAGGAGAGGATCCGTTCCAGGACTTAGAGATCGAAGGTCAGCCTTCCAGCTTAAGCCAAAAGGGAATTCACATGGACGGGTCGACCATCTTCATCCCTTTGTCACCTAAGTCTCCCAACTGCACCACCAAGGATGTGCTTGTCACCGGCAACGGGGATGGAGAGGCAAGCAACAGCCCCAAGGAAAATCACATAGTTTTGGATGGAGGTCGATCTCCACCTTGTGAAACAAGCATGTGACTAGTCTAGGTGTAGGTGGACTGTCAATGAAAAACAGATTGTCAGTTTGCCTATGGAGAGGAAGGTAAAAGAAGCACACTATTGAAGAATACGTTGCTGCATGGGTTGGCAAGTATTACTTCTGAAAACAACATCACTGTTTCTGAAGACCTGAGAACTGCTGTTTGTTGCAGGCGTTGATCTTTTAACAGTGGATTGTACTATGAGACTCTTGAGATGAGAGAATAAAAAAAATGTGAGAATAAGAAACGTAGTATGAACGAACACCTTTATAAACATATTGAACATTTTGGTCCAGGACCTTTAATGTAAAAAAATCGATTAATTGCAACAGAACTATGACTTTTCAGCAATTTATTTTCTCCCTGAAATGTCGTGGAATAAGAACTGTGTGGAAAGACTGCCATTTTTTATATGAGGAACAGTCATCATTTGTGGAACATTTTTGGAACAGTATCAATGTCATTTATTTTGGTGATCACCATTTATTTGCAAAGTTTCAATTCCATCTTATGTTAGTATATAAGGTTAGTTATTGCATTGTTTTCAGTCAAATCAACCAAGAGTTTGACGGTGTAGAATGAGCAAGTTGTTTAGTTCAGTGAGAAGTGAAAGCAAAAGAAAACTAAATTGCAGTATATATATAATAGCTGTCCTCAAACATTGACCTCAGTTGATATAGTGCAAAGAGGAAAATACAATTTAATATTAGCCTGTTCACAACTACTTAGGATTGTGTTTGAAAAAAAAATAAGTAATTTTTGACTATTATATTCTATTCATTGGAATGAGATAATGTCCTCCATTCCTAGGTTTAACAAGGTTGTGATAATAGAACTCTGCATCCATGGAATGGAAGATGCACAAGCACAAGATATTAAAGAATTGCACGGCACATCATGTATTTACACAATGGCAAAGTGATTAGATAACAGCGTTATTATTGGAAAGGTACACTTCCTTAGCGTTCATACAAATCATATCAAACAAATTGTTCTTCAGGCTGTTCACTAAAATGGACATTGTATTACTGCTGAGTACCAGATCCATTCTGATAAAAGAAAATCAGTGTTGCATATCTATTTATGTTGTTATAATGCTGCCTTTTGCTTAGAGAAGTGCAGAAAATGTGTTGGCTACTGTATGTATTTATGTATGGTATGTATGTATGTATGTATGTATGTATGTATGTATGTATGTATGTATGTATGTATGTATGCTAGTTGGAACTGTAATTCTAATACAGTAGCACTCAGACAGAGGATGTTAATGGCACTTTAATTATTCCAAGTCATTCATATCTCTATTCTTCTTCATTTTGAAGAAAGTTAATGTGTTATTAAATGTGTTGTGCATTTTCAAGTATTGCATGGCTGACCTATTCTGTATTGGTAAATATCCAATCTCAACTGTTTCATCTTAAAGAAGAATGATGACGAATCTGAAATGAATTATGAAAGCCAATTTGCTGACAATTTCAATACTACATAGTAAGTATTATATTATACTTATGTATTATATATTACTTTACCATATTATTTTTGTTGGTTTGCTCGTATGATTGATTCTATTTTTCTAAGATAAAATGAATCAGGACTGTAATAATTCCTGGTAAAATAATAATGAATTGTGTGCCTTTTCATAAAGAGAAATTTATGAGAAGGCGAAAACCTACATCATTTGGTTGGTTTCTATAGATCTATAAATAATAGATCTAAATAATAATTATATTCTAGTAGGAAGACATAAGGCGATCATATGCAAAAAGCCATTGTACAGAGTTCTCAGGTTTTGTGTAACTTGAAAGCTTTGCCATGTCATGGCTTACTTTCTCATTTTAAAGTAACGTCAGTCTGTAATGTACAGTACAGTACAGTTTAGCAGACGTATGGTGGTTCATTATTCAGATGTCTGGGCAAGCTGGGAGACACTGCACTGATACTTCCTGAAATACCGTAACATCATCCCCCGTAACATCACTTTTTGTTGTAATTATCGTACATTATTTTCTACAGTTAGCTTGATCATACTCGTACCCTCAAATCCATACTGTTAACTACAATGTAATGTAGTTTGCTGTAGAGTCAATTCCTCTTCTATTGTTTTCCGCCTGCATTTTTGATGTTCCCTACTTTCCCAATTTACTTTCATTCTTTTAATGGTACGTGACCATAGTCATGTTAATTGTAAGTCAACATAACTCGATAGTGAATGAATAGTAACTTATTGTTTCCAATAAGTTGATTACCATATGCAAGACAAATAAAATGTGTTCCTGTGACCCTGCCTTTGTGATGTGTTGCTTGCAGAGGGGTTGTGAACCTTCTGTATGTACATATCATGGACATATTATTTTCTAATCAAGGAAAATATATGGGACACTACTTCTGTTCTCTCACCTCGTTCCTGCCTTCTTCTTAAACCCATTGGAGAAGGTCAGAAGGGCTGCTGGATTTCTTCTTTAATTGGTTTTGAGAAAAGGCTGGGTAGACAGGAGAGAGGACACAATGAGTTTGTAACTGGGATTCTACCCAGTTGGGGCACTCCGTAGTTAGGGCTAGAGGCCTTTACTGGGAAATAATCCATTCTAGCATGGACATTGCAATTGAAGGCATCTGCCCTTTAAATATGATAAACAGGACAGGATTCCCATCTTCATTGGCAGATCATTTTGGATTAACCCTGATGCTTTCCCCTGCTCAGACAATCTATGCATCAACCAAAAGTTATGAGCAATGTCATTGACAGTGTCACCAAATCACAGATTTTTATACCCAGTAGTTCAATACTCTTGAAATGTGTAATGCTTAATTTGTTACAAGTGTGCTGATCTAGGTGAGATGGCAGAGCATGGCACTTTATATGGCTTTCATTCTATGATTCTAATGATGGGCTGTTATAGAACATAAGTAGCCTATTCACTTACTACTATGTCATTATGCATATGAATGTCTAATAAATTAAACAACAAACAGCAACTAAGAAATAAATAAAACATATATACATTTTATATTGCAAGCAAGTTTATTTATATAGCACAATTCATACATAGAAGCAATTCAATGTGCTTTACAGAGGAAAATAATAATAAAATGATAAAATACAATCTTATCAGAATAAAAAAATAAAATACATGCATTTTATAACAATCTGTAATGCTGAAGTGACGGCATATGCAACCTAATGGTCCCCTGTGGGAGAACGCTGGGCAGAGCCATCTACAAAAAAAACCTGTTTACCACCAGGGTCGCTACATTACCCCCACCAAACAGGAGAGCGTGTCCTCACGCTTCACTTGTCCAAAGTCCCTCACGGAGACACGCCTCTCCGATGGCCCTCGCTGCCAATCCCACACCAATGTAGCGTCCGGCGGGGGGAATCGAACCAGTGCCCTACTTATTTATTCAAAAGGTCTTTAGAACTTTTCCAGGTCTTTAGAACCTGGCCAAGAAGTCTTTCTCTAGAACATTTAGGTCTTTTGAGCTCACAGGTATCCGAACCTGGCCTGTAAGTCTTTAGAACCTCCAGGTCTTTAAAACACGGCTCCGCTGGCCAAAGGTCCTTTTCAGATCTTTTATGTATACATAAATATTGGAGTTGTCCAAGTAAACATTTGAGAGGTCTATGCATATCACAAGGCTAGCATCTGACTTCTGGCTACAGAATGTTGAAATCAACACCACTTTTTAAATATTCAAAAAGTATTCAAATAAGTAGCATAATTGACAAATCCAAAGGTAGGAATAGGCAGGAGCTTAGGGTCTGCCATTATTCAATATAGGGGGACATAAATATACAAAATTATACAATCTTACATAATGATATGAACTTATTCTTTAGACTGTATGGCATTGACCAAAAAAACTAAGGACGAAAAACTCCTATTTTATACCCTTCATCCCGCACAGTAGTGGGCGGCAGTACACCCTTTGGTGATTTATTTGGCCAAAAAAAGACAGAAGAAGAAGTATAAGCGTCAACGTAACAGTGGCAACAGAGCAAAATAGCTGTACGTGGTCAACAACAAAGAAAGTCAAGTTACATTCTCGGTTTATTCCTTTATTGTCATGATATTGAATACTTTTTGAAAACATGTAAATCCAGTAAGTCATCATGAATATCGTTGTTGAGTTCTGCTTGGTGCTGTGCAGAGTTATTTGGGCGATTGTGTTGGCTGGAACCAGATGGTTTGTGCCTCCAAAAGAGAAGACTGTTGTGGGTCAGGTCTGTGTGATTACTGGTGCCGGAAGCGGTCTCGGAAGACACCTGGCGCAGGAGTTCGCGCGACGAGGTGCAACGGTCGTCCTGTGGGACATCAATCCGGAAACTAACGAAGAAACTGCCGAGATTGTGCGAACAATATATCGTGAGATTTCTGGTAGGAGAATCCTAAAAGTTGGCAAACTTGCTTTCAAAGATGCAATCGTTAGGTTTAAAGAAATAATAGGTAGACTAACCATTCTTTAAGAATGTAACGTGAATCATGAGCTTTTTGTACATGTTAGTACATATAGCCGCCTATAGGATCGGCTACTTCTAATTCACACTAGCCACGGATGTTTTACAGATACAGTTGCGTTGTTGTACCAACCGATGATTGGCCAATTGCATGTGGGGGTGTGGTCTTTAGAACAATTGTTTTATTTTCTGACACAATCTCTTGTTGGAGTAAAAGTTTATAAATCACATTAGAAATATAAAACAGTCTATTATAAACAGGTCGATCCAAGCCCTGAATTCTAATTGAGAATTTTCTTTACATGACTCTGCAATACATCATGTCTTACCGTTGGTTTATAAAACACACTGCCTTGTGTCTGATTTATTTACTAAAAAATAAATTACGATTCGAATTAAAATACTGTTTAATATCTCTTGATGTACAGGTTTGGTGACGGGTGTGGCGGGAGATGCGTCTCTTATTCAGGCTCAGGTGTACACTTACCTATGTGATGTTAGCAAGCGTGAACAGGTGTACCTGACTGCAGATAAGGTGCAATGTGAAGTTGGCAACATTGACATCTTGGTCAACAGTGCCGGGGTGGTCTCAGGTCAACACCTGCTGGAATGTCCAGATGAACTCCTAGAACACACCATGATGGTCAACTGCCATGCTCACTTCTGGGTCTGTTGCATTGCCATCCACCTGCCTTACATTTTGCTGTTAGAAAACATTATATCGTTCTCATTATTCTGTCAGATAAGCTCTTGCTCAGGGACATGTGACACTTTGTTTGCTAAGGGCCTAGAACCAATAACCTTTTGCTCACTGGCATAACCCTCTTGACTACTATGCAATTCTATAGAATTGATTCCTATGCAGATGTTACACGTAGAAATACAATATGTAAACTTCAATAAGAATCCTACTTGATGGTAGAAACCAACAGAATGGATTTTTACTAGTTTTCACAAAAACACTGCACAAACAATACTCCGTTGATAATCAAGTATATTTTCAATGCAGATGGGATAGACCTTGAAAGAATACTGGTAAAATGACTTGTGTTGCTGTAACTGATCTAGTGTAACATCTTGTTCTCATGCTCTGTCGTCTCTGTAGTCTTAGCTGAGGAATGTTTTTCTTGTTTGTTTCCATGCTTGCATTTCAGACTACTAAGGCTTTTCTTCCCAAGATGCTTGAGCTGAACCGTGGACACATTGTGACAGTAGCCAGCTCCCATGGTCTATTCACCACAGCAGGTGTTGAGGTTAGAGCCACATTCTCCATTGATAAAAATACAGTATACATTACTCTGCATATGGTCTATAAATACTTACTTTACCTTTTACTAGGACTACTGTGCAAGCAAGTTTGGTGCTATAGGTTTTCATGAGTCCCTCAGCCATGAGCTGAAAGCAATTGACAAAGATGGGATAAAGATGACACTGGTCTGCCCATTTCTATTTGACGGGAACATGCTCAATGGTAGTCAAATCAGGTAGGAAAATGTGTTTATTTGTGTGTACCTAGTGTTTTCTATAGTATTACGGCAGAGGTGGCAAAATTGTTATGGTAAATAGGGCCACAAAAGCAAAATGTTGCTCTATTGAACCGCTCCTACAGCTAGCAAAGAGCAAAGCTTAACGTAACCTGCTGAAGGAACTCCATCAGACTGGTCACCTTCAAGCTAGTTGTGGTCATTAGCCAAAGAAAGGTTCTCATCCAAGCGCCTTAGTATTAGCTGACTGTTTGGTTGGTTGAGGTTTTGGTGTTTTGGTGTGGAATAAAACAGGTCTCTACCACCCACTGCTTAAATAATACAGTAGAAACACTGGTATTCAAATCGAAACACACTGCTAATTTAATTTTAGCATACTCAAACATACTATTTTTCAGAAACAAGAGACCAATTTTTTTAACTTCTGTCCCGTTAGGAAAAATATTTTTTTCCCAAAGCTAAAGGCAGAACAGTGTGTGCAGCAGGCTATGAGGGCTATCCTAACAGACCAGTCCATGATCTGTACGCCACGGAGTATGTACATGGCCAGTTTCATTAAGACGTAAGTAGTAAAAACACTCATATCCAAATACACAGTTTTAGTAAGTTATTTTTTGTGAAAGTACATGGCACCCCTACATTATTCTACATTTCATTTCCCGCCACCTGTAAGTATTTTGTCATTATTTAATTAATATAATTGGAGACACTGCTCATTTATTGAAAAACAATATGTTACAGGTTCTTGCCCTTTGAAGCCATTGTTTGCTTGTACCAGTTTTTTGGAGCAGAAAAACGCATGTACCATTTCAACACTCACCAGATCAAGGCTATTAACAACGATGAAGCTGTCCAGCAGACTCCCATCCAGCAGCTGTCACTGGAGGAAAAAGATTGTTAACATCATTTTACATTCACATTTTAGTTAATGATTTTAATTATAAAAATACTTTAAGGAAAACTATCTTTTCAGAACAAGTGACAAATTTAACAATGGATACTTTTTGAAGTGTTGTCTCAATGTAAAAAGGGTTCAACTAGTTCCTGAATTTAAGTTAATATTATATGTTTTGTTAGCATGCTACTTTAGTTCTTTGAAACTATTTCTATGTCAGTTTGATTCAACTCAAGTTTTTTTTATATTGAGCCATATTCACATGTTCAGCGTTAGGTTCCCAGAATGCGTAGTTGATTTTCTGAGTACTTTGTTTTTACCTTTGGATCTTCATGCACATGGGGGGTATTCTGTAAAGAAGTTTATGCGACATACCCGAAGTAGGTTAACTCAGAGTAATGTAAGTTGCCATAGCAACGTACTCGCTGAACATAACCTGCTCCGGAGCAGGTTATGTTCCAGAGTTAGTTTGTTTCAGAGAGCTATTGGAGCATGGCGTACCCTTTTGAAGAAGATCCAGTGGATGTTGTAGCACAGATTGCACAAGGTCTTTTTCCTCGAGACGGCGATATGACCGCGCAAAGATGTGTTTTCATATCCGGAAAAATATTTGTTATTGTTTTTCACATGAATCTAATTTATTCCATTTTTTTTAAAACCCTACATATCATATGTTACACATCGTGCGACAGCGCTGACCACAGCACATTTTATGCATCGCCCTTTGTATTTTTGCCACTGGGCTTTCTATATAACTCGGGCCAAAGAGATAGCTGGGTGTCAAGAGATTCACTTTTCAATAATGAATAATGGATAAAGTGAAGTTTGGTTATTGTTTCTTTATTTTATGTAATGAAAAAAGACATGTAATTGCTTTATCATTCAATAATAAATGACAGAATAATTATTAGGCCTATTGTGCCCACATTTAGCTCCAGCAATTCAAACCTGGTTTCATGTTCAGCTTTGTCTCCTCTCCGTTGCTGTATAAGGTCCATCTCACATGTCACTTTTTCTTTTTTGCCTATGAAGATGGACCATATAGAGCTCTTGTCCAGGCAGCTAGGAACGCAGAATGAAAATTCCAAATGATTGATATCATAACTGTCTGTAATACATACACAGACCTTTCATCTTGATAGAAGGCCACTGCAAACAATTTCTTACACTGCCAAGAGTCTGGGTGGATGTTGATGGACTCTCCTCTGTATAAGAACACCCAGCCATATTCTATAAGGATACAATCACACAGTTGTAATATCACACAGCATCTTATGCTAAATAAAAGGAATGCATTATGTATTTTACCTCTGTGGGCCTCCTAGCATTTTCATACCTCTTTCATGGCAGACGTGGTCTTTTCATCATGATCCTACAGTACAAATTAGTAATGACGTTTAGTCTAGTAAGCAGAAACAATACTTGGAAGACTATAATCACTCACAATTGTGGCAGTCTGTGCGGTTCCAAGGGGGTCCATTAATAAAATATCCATCAGCAACTGGAACACAATATATTCGGCAAGATGCTCAAAGCACGTTCTCAAACAAATACAACTAATTTACATAAGGAACATCTAGTAAGGGTATTAGAACAGTTTACAGTACGCGCCATATGCATTAAAATAAAACAAGCATAGCCTACATGATACACAAGTGAAACAGTGACCAAAATTATTACTAAATAAATTTGTCACATGGAGACAGTGTCGATTAAGGGATTTGCCACATTGTCTTCCTGGAAATACACCATACACATGTCAGTTTTCAATGTAAAATGTTTATGACTGTTTAACTTTTAGTGTTATTATTGTTTTTTATGAAATTATCACCCGCTCTCGGTGTCATCGGAGTTTGTTGTTTGTGCATCTCTTATCTTTTGGTCTGATACGTACCATTGAGATCAAGTAATATTGTAAGTAGGCGCATCAATGACTATTTATACTTAAATTACAGAAAAAGGTGTTTAGGCAACATTCTTATTCATCTTTATTGGTTCATGCCTAGAGACAATCTGTTACTATTTCCCTGCCCACACGGAAAAGCCTTACCATTAGACCAAAGAGATAATGTAATTTTTCCTACTACTCCATAAACCTTGGGAATACATATGTAACATCCTCTGATTTTCCCAATGTTCCAGAAATACTGTGTACATACTAAATGTTAAAGTGAAGGATAAATATATAAATACATATTGCTTCATTACATTGTTTTCTTAAATGTACAATTAATTGACAAAGTTTTTTTCAAAATATTTAGGCTTAATAATGTTTATATCATTTCATATGATCAGCCAATATTTACCACACGGTGGTGTTGTGAACAAAGTTTTGCTAGCAAAATATTTTTTGTTTCACATCACAGCTGTGCTTTCTAATGATCATGTTTTTTCATGGTATTACATTTTCCCCGAAATAGGTTTTAGTGACATCTTATAATTTTTTTACATGAACTCTCTAACATGTTTCTACGTAATCACAAATGAAGCTTTCGTTTTATTTTTTCCTTGTAAAGGTGTAGTCATGTAGTTAGTCCCTTCTGATTCGAGGCTCAAAGTCTTTCTGGGACTAAAAACGTTGTTGTGTTGTTGTGCTGAATAACACATGCTTCCATAAATGTTGTAATAAAAGTTGATTTATGTTCTTACTAATGGAAACTAATGGGAACCTTACTCACAAATACAGAAAACATTACTACTTTTCTTACGATGCTGAACATCAGACTACCCAGTCCCATTTTCATGTCCAGGGTGATCGTAAAATACGCATTTAATAATAATGGCATGAAATGTGGAAAGTGTCACGAAATGTGGAAAGTGTTACGAAATGTGGTAATATGTCATTAAATGTTGAAATATGTAATTTAACGCTGAAATAAGGCATTTAATTACGAATAAGCCCATGGAAAGCCAATACAATTGATAATAATATCCTACTATTTATATCAAATATGAAAAATATTACACTATATTATTAGCCTGCAAAAAGAGTGTCAATCATGTCGTCTCTTTTTTGTGTTAAAATTATTTTACTTTTTACATTTCCGAACCTTTATTGTAACCTTTATAATGATATTTTCAAGGACTTTTATTGTGATATTGCTGGTTCATACAGGAAATCCGGTGAGTCCTACTGCGCAGAAGAAGAAAGTTAGGCCGATTTGTTTTGCGATTGCACATGAAGCTTCAAATGGGCTACTAGCTGTGTGTCAAAACATTTAAGTGGCATAACTGTATGATTTTATAATGTTTCCAAATCATTTTGCACGTGGATTGCGCACGTGTAGTTATACTTTTGCTGGCCTCCATAATTTGCGGCCTTTAACTCACGCGTGCCGGAGGCTGATCATAGAGCAGTTTCACCAACCTACCAAAAGGTCGTTTTTCAATTATGCTGCTAACAAGGTATTTGGCTGTAAAAAAAATTCTCTCCACATTTGCCAACTAGATTGTTGTACTTCCATGAAAATACAAATAATGTTTTACTTAGGTACTTATGTGTTGCTGTGCACATTTTGTCATGCTACTGCGCAGTATATAATTAATCAATAAGGCACACATGGGTGTAGTATATGGTCAATATACCATGGTTATAAACTGTTCTTAAAGTGCTACGAAGTGCCTAAACACTGCGCCTAGCTGTAGTATAATGGTGATACACCCCACCCCCCGGACTCCCCACTACCATGTGTCATGGTTTTAAACCCCCCCCGTTTATAAGTGCATTAGACATCAGCAGTTATGTGTGATTCCATTGCTTCTGTAAACATCGAGAGACTACATACAATCCATGTTGGGTTTTTAATGTAGAAGAAGGTCATTTAATTTTAGCAGACATGGCGTGGAAATAAATAGTTATTCGTTTCTGTCTAGGTGCATTCACCATCAATACAGCACACAGTCCGCAGCTTTAGTGTGTCCCCCAGCTGCCAGTCTGAAGAGGGGAAACTGATCTATTCAGGAAGCCTGGGCAACGCCGTACGAGGTATCACTAAAATGTCTCATGATCGCCATGAACATTGTTTATATAATTGCACCTTTTAAACAGAGCGTTTCTGTCTGTTGTTTGCAGGCGTGAAGATGTTCTCGTATGCAAGTAGCGGGGCGAGCCTCGGTCTTATGCCTCTCATCCTGATGAAGTACGGCATCGGTGTTCAGGGTCTTGTGCTAAAAGGGGCCTTCTGTGGTGTCATTGGTTTTTTCACGTTCCTGACTCCGGTCCTCCTTCACTTGATCACCAGAGGCTACGTGGTCCGCCTCTACCACAACAGCGACACGGACACTTACACTGCGGTCACCTACAATGTACTTCTGATGGAGAAAAAGACGGTGTTCCGTCAAAGTGAAGTCAGAATACCAGGTGTCAGCAAAATGTTCACCACGTTCTACGCTAACAAGAAGTCGATGCTCGTGAACCCAATGCTGTTTCCGATTCCTCATGACTATAATCATCTCATGGGTTACGACCAGCCCTTCTCATTTGACTCGGAGGACATGGCTGGTTAAACCAGATCAAAGTTAGCTCTACCGGTTATGCTAATTGAGGTAGAGACCGAAATCTCAATTAGTTGTTTGTTTGCACCTATGACTAAATTATAGTACAGTCACAATAGCATATCAAAGAACTGTGGAGAATTTTGTGACTATCACTAGGATGTTTAATAAGTAATAAATATAAATGTTTTCACCAATGGATTATATCATTGGAAGAATGCAATTTGCCTCAGACGTGACTGACATGACCCTGATTCAAACAATGAACATCTTCAGAACATAACTGTCTATGTAAGTACTTCTTATTTTCAAGGTTTTAAGAAGATCAGTGGACTAACTGTATGTGAATTAACAGTTTTACGGAAGTTTGTTCTTTGTAACAGTGTTGGAATTGCATTAAAACAGGATCCTGGGACTCAGTCAAACCGTTGTTCATTAACTTAATTAGCAATTTATTAACACAATGTTTTAAAGTCTATGTATGGTTTTGTTTCTGCTGCTGCATGGAGAACATGACTTTGCTCTTGGCACAGATGGAACTATGGTATACCTGGCATGGTGAGATGGTTCTTTCCAGTTTTATCTTCTGTGACCATATGGAAAGTTAAACTTGAAAAGTTTTGCTTTAAAATAACTATCATATAAATATCATACGTTTATTATATATTTTTTAATTCCGATACTCGTTTTCCAAGAGCAATATATGATTCTGTTGCATCAGTGTTTTGGGGGTTTTACTATTACGTAGATCGGTTTTCTCAGGCGCCTGGTGGCCTTCAGTAAGACCCCCCCCATTGAGTTAGGTTTGCATTACAATATCTTGTGGTGAAGGCCCTGATGTCTTATACACTGAGGTATTGAAGTACACTGTTGGACAATGGTTTTCAGAAGTGAAAGTATGCCACAATCACAATTAATTTTCAATGGTGTTACTGCCATATCTAAAGCTCTGAAGATCCACAGTCCAGACTGTATTGTTCCAATGGTGAACGTTTGGTACAGTAGTTATTCAGTAGTCAATTGAGTGGAGAAACGTAAAGCTATCGTCTAATAGTTTAATAGGAAGCTCATGCAAGTTCAGGCAAGTAGAGAATTACTTTCACAAGACTTAGTTCGTAAAACAATAACAGTAGGACTTCTAAGCGGTGAACATATTACCTCAATACTGTTGGTAATAATAATCAACACTATATGTATTCAATCCTATCACTGATGTCCCAGAAACAAGTAAGAAATTAACTCAAGCTTTCAACATTTATTTTTTGTTAATGCAACTAAACATGTCTTCAAACTCCGTTTTTGTCAGACTGTTCTGTCACAAGTTAAATCCACTAGGGGGCACTCTTAAGTCCAGTCGCAGAAGCAACAGATGAACATGCCCGTGGAGTATTCTACTGTCATTTAACAAACAACGAGACATTTTATATGTAGCTTTGACGTTAGTCACTGGGCAAAGGTTATTCGTAAAATAGAAAAAATAGCTTTGACCGTCAAGACAAGTCTATTACAAGTGACTTCTTTGAAACCATAAGTATATTTAGCCAGTAAGGATCAAGTAGAAAGCAGTCTTGACACTATCTACTTCCTGACTCCTGCTCACCCAACAAACCAGCCTCCATTTAGTTAATCTGCTGTTAGTAATGGGAGGCACATTATCAGCTGCTGAGCGATGTCATTCAGGAACCAGTCTGATACAGATATGGGTTCTAGACGGGCTGCTCATTAAGGATGGAGACTGACTGTGCTTGGATATGAAACCTTTTTGTTCTGCCGTTCTTTCCTAAACAAATTGATCATAAGGACAATGGGATGTTTATATTACTGCACTGACTGCTATTCTGTGTGCATGTGTGTGATTGCTAAGTGACCGTGTTACATGCTTTTGGGTCATACGTTTAATTAACCAATGATTTTAAGGGGAGCCTGCCACAAGTCTATGTTCCCGAGTAAAGATCAGTCACGTGATATGAACAATGATAATTACATAAATTCCACAGAGCAGCTATTGCAGCTCTTATGTTACCGCTAATGATAATGACATTTCAGGCACAGGGATACGTATTCACTGGCAGAAGAGGCCCATGTGAAACTGTATGACCCACTCGGTTGGGGAGATCTAACAATGTGCTCTATATATACATGTATGTGGGCCTTGGTGATAGGGGACCTGACAGCCTAGCTGAGTTTGAAGTGGCAGCAGGCAGCCGGTTGGTGGGTGGGTGTGATGTTGCACTGCTGATGGGGAAGAGCAGGTGCCATCCGGCAGACAGCGTGACCTCGGAGACTTGACCCCCTCGGGCCGATCCATTTAGCTGTTATAGCAGGTGGGCGGGGCCAGCATGACTGGCAGACGGGGTGGGAGGAGGTCCAGGTGGGGCAGAGAGGTCAGGGTTCATTAAAGAGACTCTACAGTCCTGAGAATGAGACTCAAATCCAAAGGTGATTGATCTGCCTAGGACTAGGCATACTGGTTGACAAGATAAAATCTGTGACTTTAACCTTTATCTAATGTGTGCATATGATATCTGAGTGTTTTTAATATTACTGTATTTTATACAGTATATTACCTTCAAAAACAATTAACGTACAGTACATTTGTACATTCGAGTTGATTAGGTGAAATGTAACAGAAAAGTAAATGTGTGGTATCCTGCACAAGTTTTGACCTGTAAAATAATGTGTGTGTGTGTGTGTGTGTGTGTGTCGAGATGTTTGTGGTATGACACTGTCTAACATTGCCAGCAATATGCCTGCAACCAATGCAGCTTGACCTTTGTCTATTCCAAAAACAAATATATGACAAATTGATGATAAATACCAGCCCTCTGTTGTTGTTTGTGACTACAACTAAGGCAAAAGTTTGGAGCAGTTTTATATTCATTGATCCATTACAGAGCCATTTCATACTTGAATTGGTGCTGCAGAAGAATAACTGAGTTACTTTTAACCTGGGTGGTGTTGCTAAAATATTGCTTGTGATGCTTCAGTGCCTCTCAGGCAACTTTCTGGGCACCTTTGTTCTACTATGGAGACATAATAACAGGGCAGGTTCATGCAAATGGGGGCTTTTGGGTGGTATTTGATTTGGAGGCCCCCAATCACACTAAAGGTGATCTTTATAAACATTTGTATGATGACAACATGCATGCATGTATAGACAAACACATAAGAAGGTCAATACAAAACTACCACTGATGAGGCTTGTTAGAGACAACAGGAACATGTCCTAAAACCTGAGTGTGAAAAACGTCCGGAACATTATTTGAACCCTCCAATTAAATGATGCTAGTTACCATTAGGTGTAACAATGCACAACGAACATATACACAAATAACTAACAGTACAGAACAAAATAAGCTATTACGCAACTAACAACAAATTAAAACTCAATTAAGGTATTTTAAAAGTAAAACTATAAACGGTATCCAAATCTTAAATAAAATAAATTTCAATAACATTAGAGATAAATGATTTAATCGGGCAAATGTTTACATTAAAGTAATTATGCAATGTATTAAGTACCCTTAGCATAATTCCCTGGCAGTTTCCAACATCAAACCTACTTTGTTGTCCATTTTAATTCAAGTATGCACAGAGGGACATGCTGATATCAGTTGCAGATATTTCTTAGAATAAAAATAAACAGTCAACTGAAGTTCTGTTATATTTACAGACATTAGTGCAGCATGTTAACTCTATCTAAACAACTCTCCCATACAAATGGAAAAGTAGAAAACAAACACAAAACACTTGTCTGTGAACACGCTTTCATGCGCTCATTCATACACACCGTGAGATGAGCAGAGTACATTCAGGAAGAGATCCACAAAACACTTCCCAATGCTTTTAAATTTGACCCTATTCGACCAGGAGCAGCTGTTGGACACTATTTTAGTCTCAGAATAACCAATGCAGTCCCTCAGACAAGGCTGGTTTTCACACTCTGGGCCTAGACTGGTTTTAACAGAATAATTTGTCCGCTGCTATGGCAAAACATCTTAAGCAAAAGAGAGGTTTTCCATCCGCTCACTGCCAACGTGTATACATTTCAGGTTACAAGAGTATGAACACTAGATCATAATTTAAATAATAATACATGCAATTAGCTAAAACTGAGTGCTGTTCAAACAGTGCAGGTTATGCGTGAGATGTCTGTTCAGAAACGTCCTTCAATGATCCTAATTGTGATTAAAAACAGAAGCTTTGCTTTTATTCGTAAAAGATCACAGAAACCAACATATCCATGTAAACTCACTTTCAATTCATCTTAAGGGAACACCCACCCCAAGTCTTTGTCCAATATAGCTTAATGTTGTTTATTGTTAATTCAGTGATATTCTTGGTATGCCAGTTCTTTAACTTTTCATTTATATTAAAAACCACACATTGTATTTTAAAACATGAAAATGTGACATTTTCCTAATTAACTGGCTAGTGTCCAAATGACATGTTTCATGTATTTTTTTAAAATACCAGCGGTGCCTTGTAAAAAGGTCTAGAAATTGTGCATAATGAAAAATTGAAATAATAATAATATATAAAAGGCCTGTTAATTTGATTTGGGGAAAACGTGTTGGAGCCTTCAAGTAGGCTACAATAGAAAATTGCCTTAAACATAGCTGTGCAAATATAGTTTAGACAAGAAAAAAAAAAATCATAGTTCTATTCACTTTCAACTTGGCCTGTGCCCTTGTTCTTTATTTGTTTACATTCAGAGAAGTTGTAATACACATTTCTGTAGTCATTTTCCCTAATGATGCTTTCTTCTCATCTCACAAACCCGCTGTGGCAGTCAATCTGACCAAATACTCTCAATGTTACTGCCATTATATCCAACTGACAAATCCTTCACATCCTCTTCCTGCCATACTTTCAATATTGTTGCAATGAACTGATATCATAACTTGGAAATTAATCCCTTGCACATTTCCACAGTAAACCAAAATGTACACTTTTTAAATATAATACATATCTTTCGATTTTTGCAAAACAATACTTATTTAAAAAAAAAAAATCTGCATGCTGCTAAGCACACAAAATATATTCTATATATTGTATATCCAGTGGATTGACAAAGAATTAAACCCCCTTGAATGTTTAAAACAAATATTGTGACATTACAAAACCATATATATCTATATAGAAAACATTATTATTCTTATTTTTTGTAATTGTTTGAGACAAAATATTCCAGAATTCTCATTCCCCGTTTTTGTAGCGGAAAAGTCACTACGTGGTGTTTGTGTTTTGTGCACCAGGGTCCATCAGAAAGCACCATTCCGATTTGGATAGAATGAATGTCAGAGAAAGCTGACATGCCTCATCGTGCTTAACTCTTCCTCTGTTGTTGAGCAAGCAGTGTGAGAAAAACATAGCTGCTTAGCAGGGTGTGCATCGAACATGTCTTGATCTTGGACTCTCCTGAACCCACTTGGAGTTGCAGCAATGAAACAATGACAAAAATGCTAATGCAATTGAAAAGGTGACCAAAACTTGGTAAAAGGACAAATAATAATGATAATAAATGCAATAAAATGAAATTGTACAAATTTTTAAAAAATGAATGAGAAAAAAATATAATATAACTACAACTTGACCCCTTTTTTTAGGCACGCCTCAGGAGTTTAATGTTGTTTTACAGATTACATAAAGACATAAATTACATAGATTCACTGCGATATGATAGGGAATTTAAATTATTTAAAAATGACAGTTGCTTCTTAAGTCCCCCACACATTCAACAATATCTAAGGTCCCTCAATAAAGTATTAATTTTCAGCCAAAGATTCAACTACACTGACTAGAAAATGTTTTTTAAAGACGAAAAAGGGCTGTAGTTTGTATGAAGCAATACAATCAAAAATACAGTCAACTTCATTGTCAATGCTGCTAGTAAGGACAAAACCTCATTGTAGTGACTTCAAAATAATATTCTAAATGACAGAAAAAACTATATATATATATATTATATATAAGTAAAATAATTTGTAACATGAATCATATATGGAACAATGCATTAATGTAATACTACTTAGCTTTTTTACCTAAATGCAAAGTTGTAATTATTGAACTCTTCCGCCAGAACACATTACTGAGCTGCTAACTCATTTGCAAGCATGACAATGATTCATGGTAGGGTATGCGTGTCATGGTAGGGGTATGCGTGTCATGGTAGGGGTATGTGTGTCATGGTAGGGGTATGTGTGTCATGGTAGGGGTATGCGTGTCATGGTAGGGTATGCGTGTCATGGTAGGGGTATGCGTGTCATGGTAGGGGTATGTGTGTCATGGTAGGGGTATGCGTGTCATGGTATAGGGGTATGCGTGTCATGGTATAGGGGTATGTGTGTCATGGTATAGGGGTATGCTTGTCATGGTAGGGGTATGTGTGTCATGGTAGGGGTATGCGTGTCATGGTAGGGGTATGCTTGTCATGGTAGGGGTATGCTTGTCATGGTAGGGGTATGCGTGTCATGGTAGGGGTATGTGTGTCATGGTAGGGGTATGCTTGTCATGGTAGGGGTATGCTTGTCATGGTAGTGGTATGCGTGTCATGGTAGGGGTATGCGTGTCATGGTAGGGGTATGCGTGTCATGGTAGGGGTATGCGTGTCATGGTAGGGGTATGCGTGTCATGGTAGGGGTATGCGTGTCATGGTATAGGGGTATGCGTGTCATGGTATAGGGGTATGCGTGTCATGGTATAGGGGTATGCGTGTCATCATCTAAGTCAGAAAAAAAACATGGTGCAAACTAATCATAGGGAAATATCAACTGCAGTCTGCTCTACACCAGGGGAATATTTTAAGACAGACAAAAAGCAACGAAAACCAAACTAAATGTATACTGTATAAGTTGCTTAAGAATACCTGAGTGCCCAGGTTACCGTTTAGACTGAAATATGTTTTTAAATCATAATCTCCTTTATCAGAGCTATAAATAGTTGGAAAGAATGATGGTTAAACTTGGCACAATTTAGATGTGTAAAATGTCTTTGAGATTCACAGATGCAATCACTGCAGAAGGTGCTCAAAATATGCATTGACTGAACTGATCCTGTTTAATTTTACATATTTATTTAATTGTAAATATAAATGTATATATGTATATGAAAAAATATTTTGTGATTAGATAGTATATTATGAAAATTACAATTTACAATTCCAAAGAAAAAAAAATACATTCCAATGACACTTAGTAATGCACAAATATTAGTAGAAGTCCCAAGGGGGTGAATACTTTGAATTCAATCCACTGTATATAGGTGACATATAAAAATATTTAAGACAATGAATACCTCTTCTCTACGTCTTCTCCAAAGTAAACTGGAACATCATTCTGATATTCTAACCAATATCCATCTAAACATTTAGCCAACTATATCTCAACCAAACTCTACCTGAATGTATTTAACAACCCTTTAACAAAAAGTGTTTCTTTAGAGAGCGATTTTGAGATTTAAACTTTTTAACAGTGCAAATAAGTTAGTTTGAAATCCTGTGATGGTTGGCTTGGCCAAAATAAAGACGCCAAAGTATTCTGCCAAATAATTGACATAAACTAACCCATGCACATCAACTCTACTCATAATTTACAAAATCAAACATAATCATATATTTTAAAAATAAAATCATGCCTAACTAATGACTTTAAGCTGATGTATTGTTTTCACGTTAAAATGTATCCAATGCATTCATGTGGCAAAAAATCTACTGTTGAAGACAAAAAAAGAAACAAATTCTGAAAAAGGCGGTAAATGTACATTATTTTCAAAAATAACCGAGAACCCCGAAGTGTGAGAACCAATTTCAACTACGTATTTGATGCACGTGGATCCTTGATTGCATGAGGAGAACTGGCTAAGTATATTTGTAAGTGCAACTCGCGTAAAAAAACGACAGTACTTTGCCTCTTACGTTAAAATCCATTAAGTACAAGCACACATTTGATGCAATATAGTCAGTATCTAGAATGAACACTGTTTGACTTCCTATTTGTGGATGAATAGATGACGGTAAACATTGTGTTCTGTTGAATCAGAAGACAAGTGAAGTATCTCTGAGTTATCTCTGAATAAGATAAATATCTAAAATGTTTTATCACAAATTAAGTTAGTCATCTCATAACTTTGCGTTACATGTTTTTAGCCAAATAGCCCGTAGCAAATCAAGAACAATCAAGATGAAAAATTGATATTTTTAGATGCTGTGAACATTCTTCAATTGCATTAAATAACTTTCTAATTTAGGACATAAGCAAACATTCTGACAATCTCCTTGCTCTTCACAATAACTGTAATAAAACAATACAAATTCTATTAAATTGGGACTGCTTTACATTACAGAAGCTTTATGGAAATTAATTTGCATTGGATGAGTTGCACAGACCAAACAAATAAAGAAACTATCTTGTGATAACCAGCAATACATAGGGGCAAACGAAGAAGCAAAACCAGTTACTAACAGATACACAGGCACAAATGCATCGGAAACAGGCTCCATGCACACGCGTGTCCCAGCGAGAGCGGTTAATCAAGGTTTTAGCAGTGAGGAATGGAATAAGACTGGTGAGTGCCACTTCCAAACATGAATGGTTCCTTCTCTACAAAGTGAATAGTATAGCCTGAGACACACCGAGACACACTCCCACAACAGCGATATCTGCACATCCCTCTGACAGCCTTGTGCACTGCATCTCCCCACTAAAACGTCAGACAGTAAAATAGTAAGGCAGCTGCTAGCTCCTGTCAACTAAAAGTGCATCTCTGAACATATCCAGTAAAGCACCCCACCCCCAGTCCTAGCACCCTCAACCCCCCACCCAGTCCTAGCCACCCCTCCCCCCCTCAGGGCAGATGGAGTGGGTACGCACTTGACTGGTAACAGCTTGGATCAGCAGATATATATATATTTCTTTTTTCCTTTCACTGCTTGCTTCAGCTTTCACCAAACCCAGGCGAGTCACAAATCATCGCCAGCCAACCCGGCCAGCCTCGGGCCGAATGCTCCTGGTCTCATCTTTCCAGTCTTCCTTTGCCTGGTGTCTGTACCTGAATGGCGCCATTTTTAAAAGGCCGTTGACACAGCGGCAGAGTGTTAGGGGCCTATGCCGCTAGTTTCGATGAGTTCACTGAAGGGTCAGAACAGTTAGAGGGTTAATAGTTGTGTTAAGTCACATTCAGGCTTATTGTATCTGCATTTTGTTATCTAACAAACAGCGCATTTAAACAAAATCTTGTCACAATACTTTACAATGCATATAGTCTGAAGACATGTTATTAGGGTAAATCTTACCTCGGTTCAGATTCCGTCAGGTTAAAAAATGGACAAAAATTATTGCTAGACCAATATTCAACAGCATTACAAGGGCAACCAGTATTGAGTTAGGACCCTGTTGAAAAGACAAACATATAGGAACATTTCAATAACGGCATTAACATGTTAGCTAGGTGTAATCACTGAAAATGAGACGACCTTTGATGTGTCATAAGCTGTTCAGAAATGACACCTTTCTTTCTCTTTGCTTCAGTTTTCCCATTTTCATCATCATACAGTACATTGAGTTACTTACTGACTCTTCCTCTACCGAATCTGTGGTGATCTCCAAGCTGGCTTGTTTCCTAGTTTCGGCTAGGCTTTTTGGCTTATGCGAATCTTGTTTCTTAACTTTCGGCTCAGGTTTGGTTTCTTTGGCTGTTGACTTTGGCACTAAAGGCTGTGGGGTAGGTGCCCTGTACGGCACTGTGGCTTTAGCAAGCGGTGGAATCCGGGCAAGGATGGATGGGGCCAAATGCTCCTCTGCTCCTTCGGGTTCTTCTGGAGGGATCTTTTTGTCTGCCTTCACATAGTAGCCGTGGTACTCAGCATCAGCGTGAAGCTGTCCATTACCAGGACTGCTGTGGGCTAACTCCGCCACCTTGATTGGTTGAGTTTGTGGAGGCACTTCCTGACTTACTTCCTGTTTCAACAATGTGTTAGACACTGGCTTCGTGATAACCTGGCTCTCTGGTGTGGTGGTGTGGTTCTCTTTACGTGGCTTTGCGGCCAGCTTGCTGAAGAAGTTTTTCTTAGGCTCTGGAGCTGGCTGGAGCTGGCTCTAGCATAGGTGTTGATGGAGGAGAGGGCTGTGGACTTGCAGTGGGTGATTGGTCTGGGGTTGTGCCTTTTCGGTAGAAATGGGGGCTACTTGAGGGGGACTTCGCTTTCTTTTCCTCTTGGACAATAGGTTCAATCGGTTCATTGAACCTCTGCTTTATGTAATCAGGGCCTAGAAAATGGAAGGACTTTATTATCATGTACATCGACGCATTTGTCTTACATATGTCATACACAATATGATTTGATCTGTTATTCAGAAGGCCATGTTTTTCTATTATGATCAACACAAATTCTTAGAGCTCCATTTCAATTCCACCTACAGACACAACCACACTCCTCCAGTGCTGCATGCAAGTATGTGAAGCCCTTGTGCAATTATAGATTGTTTTTGTGTGCAGCATGAAATCTTTTTTTAATCACAATCCGAGTTGTTTTTACTGACACAACATGTTTACAAACCAATTGAATTTGTTGGTTTAGTGTGAATCATCTGTGTTGCAGAAAACTGAAATTAAGTATAACGTAAAGCAGGTGCAAAAATAAGCTAGCTAACAGCAAGCTACGTTACATAAATTCAGTAGGTTGGTAGAATCAGTTTGGTCAATAATTGACTAATTAAAGGAGGGATCCGTAGGAAAGATTTGGATGGAATTCTGGAAAATATTTACAGACCGCCCTTAAGGTATCTCAGGTTATAATGCATGCCTCGACAAACATTGTATTGAAATCATGTGGGATTTGATAGGAAAAAGCGACCTTCACTTTCCCAGAGACCCAGCTGGACAAATCTAAACATTTTAGCCCAACTGTCAAAGGATGGTGGTGGGAATTTCAAGGTCTGGGGCTGCTTTTCCTCATCAGGACATCAAGGTCAACTGCACATTATTAAGAAAATCATTAATTCTGAAGTGTACCGGGAGGTTATTGAACAAAACATCAGGTCATCAATCGAGGAGCTAAAGCTGGGCCAAACATTAGTCTTCCAACAATACAGCGACCAAAGCATTCAAGCAAATCTACTAAATAATTACTCATGGGAAAGCAGATTCGCGTTTAAGATACTCAAAGTAATGCAATAAAGACGCTGTGGAGGCAGTCCCTGCCAGAAACCCTCAAAACCTAGTAAACTGTCTGATTTCTATCAGGACAGAAATCTGTAAAAAGTTATTGATTACTGGCTGTAAGTTATCGCTGCGATTGGAGATGCTGTTGGAGGTGCCCCCAGCTATTGAATGTGAAAGTGAACAATTGTGTTTGTTATTGATCGTCCCTCTGGGGTTCACATACACTCAAGCAACACAGTAGTTGCATTTGGCGAATCATACCTTCACACGTGTTCACTGCCAGTGTCACATGGTTATGATGCCTGTTCTGTGTCTATGATTTCACATATGGACTATTTATTGTATTTTCCTGGCCCAACTCTCATGACTACTTGGCTACCCTGTGCCCCCCCCCCCCACAGACGAGTTTCAAAGCGAACCCGATTGGTTTAACATTTTCAACATTCTACGGACCAGTGTTGAGGACATTGTCAACAGCTGACACGAGTGGAGCTGTCAAGCCAAAAAAGCTAAGACCTTTCTGACGCAAGCAGTGTTATCAAATGGAATCATGGTTTGTATTTTCTTTACCGCTATTTATAGCATCAAAGTGCTAAGATCACTTGCTAAACCTCTACAAGCTCAGCAGTTGTTCATAAAGAGCCAATCAAAGCTCAAATAATTAAAGTAATTAAATAATATATTTAAGGGGTATTAACAAGCCATAATAAGGAATTGAAATTACAAGTTCCATCTTGAACGCAGCTGATTTATAGGACAAAGATATGATGTCATTTTGTCACCTAGCTAATAGTGGAATACCTGTATAATTGAATAACTGTAGGTCGCACTAGGTTATTTACTAAAAATAAAATGGTTGTTAGGTGATATATAATACATTTGTTCCGGGTCAGTTTTTTTGCGTGGCTATATGGTCTGTACGTGTAAAAACAGGAAAGACCATCAAGTGTGATGACAGAAGGCCATCTGCATGTTGGACATGCACACTTTGGAAAATGCGTGAAACAAAATCAACACTAGAATTGTCATCTAATTTCATCACACTGAAGAACCAGCCTCTTGCAGGAAGAATGAAATTAATTCATACAAAAATAACACGTGCACACGGACAATGATGCCCCTGAAGTATGTTCACTGAAAATAATACAAATACATCAGTGACACTTTGTGTCCTCAAAAACAATGACCTTGAATGTTTGTAAAGATGAAAAAGAACCTTTGGTAAATTATGCTAATCACATTCTTTCCCAAAACCAATTTGCATTTACATTTTCTAAATTTGCATATACATCTGTGCCAGAATAAAGAGAAACACAGAACCCGGAGACACAAAGGACATTGGACAGTGGGGGTTATAGAAAGTCGTCTGTAGGGTGGACGCTGATGTCTGTTTGGGTGCATTGGTTCACCTGGCTGATGGAAGCTGGGGGACAGCTCCCGGGCCACTGCCCTGGCCACGTCTGAGTCCTGACTGGCTTGCTGTCCAGCCTGGTCAGCGGCGTCACCTTTACTTCTGGCGTGAGCTGTTCTAAATGAATGAAACGAACAATTGAAGCTAGTTAGACACACAGGGGTTGAAATAGTGTTGGATTTCGCTTGAGGATCGACAGCGTTGGTTCTTTTGTGGCTATTCTGTTGTGTTCATTCGGACAAGTCAGACGGCGTTATGGAAAAGATATTTCAAATGCATTAAAAACTAGGTCTTTAGACACACACTAGGGTCTCACCGGTTGGGGAATACTGTTGGGCCAAAAGATTTTTCATATTCCAGCGTGAAATTAAATCATAGTGTGTTTCATATGAATGACTCATGCCATTAGTAATCTAGAGATAACTGTACCGATTTCTGATTGAGTCATCATGTACTAAGCAGACAAATAGTATAGCTGTAGTCTTATATAAGCATAGTTTTAACATCAAGTCATTGACACGTCTGCCTTAGTGATATGGGGAATTTTGTATTAGCCCAAATCCATTTAATGGCCCCAATTATTTATTTATTATCTTGGTCCTAGGTGTTATGCACGTCGCTGTTCGTGTTCTCGGACCAAGTAGGTCTCATTTTGCACAACGTTGTCCAATATAATCTCTTTGCAACAGTGAAAAGAGAATACAACCTGTTTTGGCCAGAATAAATCTGCATACATAAACATATTTTTTTTGCAGAGATTTATTCTGAGACTCCCTGGCAATCCTCACACCTCGTATAATTATCCGCATTATTTTCATGAAGTTAAGTCAAAACAACTTTGAAGTCTTGGAGCACAGTTTTGACTTTACGTGACAAAGGTTGTCGTGAACCGTATTCGAGAAACGTTCCTCAGAGTCATCAGAAGAGCTCCGAGGGAAGGTGAGTGATATTTCCAGAACAGCCAGACCGAGTGGAACACCAGATGATAGTGGTCGACGGCGGTGAGCTACTGTATCAGCTCAGCTGCTGCTAGGCTATATTCCTGTCAGCTGTTGATAAGCCAAATCCTGTCTTGCCTTATTTAGTCAGAGCTCAGAGCAGACTGATACACTAGCCGCTGGCCTCACATGTGCGCAGGGCAACAGTTAGCACACGCCGTCCGATCTGGCCTAGGACCGGCCCCCCGCCCCCGCCCTCACCCTCTCTCCCTCCTTCGCTCCATCGGGCTCCCATCCAGATGACGGTAGATGTGACGCCAACTGAACCCCTTCCACGCGTTCCAATGCTCTGACCACAGATACGTCTACAAAGGAATTCATTTAAGACATTATTCCACTGAGGGATATATTACTATTTATTCACAGTTGTTGTTGTTGTTGTGGTGTTGGTGAGCCTAGATACCAACGTGCTCCTTTTAATGACTGGTTCTCAGCGGATATTTAGATTACTGGGAAAGGCTGGATGGGGCCACATTGGTATTTCAATTAAATGACTGTTTTGATACCTAAACAAGACAGAGCTGGTTGTTTTCCATGGTGGCTAATATTATTTAATCTCAGTGCATCTAAGTTCAATGCATAAGGGCTTACTCTAATGTGCCAAAACATTACGACCACCTGCCTAATATGCTATTGGTCTCCTATGTGCCGTTAAAACAGCACCGACCCGCTGACGCATTGCCTCTGAAGGTTTGCCTTGGTATCTAGCACCAAGACATTTGCAGCAGATCCTTCTATAAGTTGTAAGGCGGAGCCGCCGCGGGTCAGATCTGTTGGTCGAGGCACATACCACAGATGCTTAGTCACATTGAGATCTGGGAAATTTCGAGGCCAGGGCCACACCTTAAGCACTTAATCATGTTCCTCAAGCCATTACCGAACAATATGTGCAGTGTGGCAGGGCGCATGTTTCTGCTGATAGAGGCCACTGACATCAGGGAATATCATTGGCATGATGGTGCGTGCCTGGTCTGCAACAATGTTTAGGTAGGTGGCACGTGTCAAACATTACTGCCCAGACCCAGGGTTTCCCAGCAGAATATTGTCCATCACACTCCCTCCACCAACTTGCAACCTGGTACCGTCACTTCCCACAGTGCATCCTGGTACCGTCACTTCCCACAGTGCATCCTGGTACCGTCACTTCCCACAGTGCACCCTGGTACCGTCACTTCCCACAGTGAATCCTGGTACCGTCACTTCCCACAGTGCATCCTGGTACCGTCACTTCCCACAGTGCACCCTGGTACCATCACTTCCCACAGTGAATCCTGGTACCGTCACTTCCCACAGTGCATCCTGGTACCGTCACTTCCCACAGTGCACCCTGGTACCATCACTTCCCACAGTGAATCCTGGTACCGTCACTTCCCACAGTGCACCCTGGTACCGTCACTTCTCCAATTAAATGGCATACACATACATCAACCAGGCCCGTTGTAGGTGCTTTTAGTGATAGACTGGGGTCATCATGGGTACTGATTCATCTGCGGCTTCACAACCCCATACGCAGCAGGGTGTGGTGCACTGTGTGTGTTGTGATAAGTTCCTCCCATAACATAACAACTGGGACTTGTGTCTAATTAGACTCTGTCGGTTCGAACCAGACAGGAGAGCTATCGTTGGCCTGAAGCATTTATGATCCTTGGGCACCCAACTCCCAGTTGCCGGATTGGAGTTGTCCCTCCTCTGACAACTGTGGGTAGGTACTAACTAGGGCTGAGAAGATTAGTCAACGTTATCAACAATGTAAACAATTAAAACATTTGGTTTTTAGATTATTTTAGCCTTGTATGTGTCCTGAAGCATAGAGAGCATTTGTGATTTGAGTTGGACAAAATACATTAGCCTGTTAAGTTGTCTCGAAGTGCAATAGAAAAAAAGATAACATGCTCAGAAGCTCTGAACTCACATGCCAATCAAATGTATTGTAGACAACCATCAACACAGGACTGAAATATCGCTGAGATACTGAGTGTGAAAAAGATTAACGATTAATGTCTTAAATGGACCATACTCTAGAATGCTACAAACACTGGTTATTTTTACTAAACAATAGTTATAGTAATAAACCATAAGTGTTATTGACAATGTGGCTGCATCAAATCTGTATTAAATTCTCAATATTTTGATCACTACATAGTTCTTGCATTTATATGCAAAAAATTGTTAATGAAAATAAACTTTTTAACCACGAGTGGCATGCTAAGCAGAGAAGATGACTACACTTCTTTTGAAACACGATCACCCACATTGGAAAATTACTAAGTGAGGATTGGAAAACTCACTGGTTGCGCCACCCTGATGACAGAGTCTGAATTAGGCATCAGAATTAATGGGTTTATGGACGCATCTTGGCTGGTGTGAACTATTCTGCCGGGTGACGCTGGTGTAATGGTTCAGAAATGTTTTCCTGGCACATCAAATGCCCCTTAACCCAGGTGCCACCGCTGCTTCCACAAAGATCTTGTGAATGAGATGGATTGTGCCATTTGCATGAATACAAGCAACAACAGGATTATTAAATGCTGTGGTTTCAACATGGACCAAGAGCCCTGTAGAACATTACTAACACTATTGAATCAATACTGGTGAAAGCTGTTCTGAGGGCTGTTCTGAGGGCTGTTCTGAGGGCAAAAGGGGTCCAAGTTACACAGTAACTGTATAAGTGTGCATGTACATACAGTGGCAAGAAAAGTTATGTGAACCCCTTGGAATTATCAAATATTTCTTTGCAGTAATTTGCCATTAGATGTGATCTGATCCTCATCTAAGTCATAACAATAGAAAAACATAATGTGCTTAAGCTGATCACATACAAACAATTATAAATGCTTGGAGACCTGGAGTCCAATTAATGACACTTGTGGTGTGGTTTGAAGCTACCTTGATTGATATAAGACACTCAAACTCTTTCCGACGGCCGTTCTTTGTAAGAAGCGTCCACTCCTGTGAACCATACCTCGCAAAATGGAGCTCTCTCAAGACATACGATCAAGAGCCGTTGCATCTGCATCAGCAAGGCAGGAAAGGGACACAAAGCGATCTCAAAGTGTTTAGGCATCCATCAATTCACAGTTGGACAAACTGTCTATAAATGGAGACAGCTTTGTACTGTGGCTCCTCTTCCTAGGAGTGGGAGACCGGCCAAGATGACTCAGAAGGCACAACGCAGAATCCTCATTGAGGTAAAGAAGAATCCACGAGTAACAGCTGAAGGCTTGAAGACATCATTGGAACTAGCAAACATCCCTCTACCATGGGTAGGTTGTTGAATCGTCAGGGTGTCCATGGCAGAACACCACAGAGGAGGCCGCTGCTGTCCCAAAAAAAACTGTGTGCCTGAAGTTTGCTGAAGCGCACATTGGCATACCGCAACGCAACTGGGAAAATGTTTTGTGGACTGATTAAATGTTTTGGAAGAATACTCATGTGTATGTACAGTGCAAAAATGGCACAGCTTACACCGACATCAGAATATCACACCAAAAGTGTGGTGGAGGGAACATCGTGATTTGGGCATGTCATCGTTGAGGGGAAAAGGAATTCCCAAGTTTAACAAAATATCCGACAGGATATTGTCAGTGAGGCTGTCTGCCAGCTTGGTAGAAGTTGGTTAATGCAGCCGGACAGTGACCAGCAGACTGGTTTCAGAAAAAAATGCCTTTCAGAGTGGCTCAGTCAGAGCCTAGACCTTAACCCATGGAGATGCCGTGGAATGACCTCAAGAAAGCTGTTCACACCAGACATCCTAAAAATGTGTGTGAGCTGAAGCAGCTTTGTAAAGAGGCGTGGTCAAACATTCCTCCTGAACATTATGCAGGTCTGATCCAGAGACAACTTAAGGGCTTGAAGTCCATGCTGCCAGAGGAGGGTCACCAGGGGTGTGTTCAATAAAGACACAAGCATTTTGAATTGTTTTTGTAATCAGCTTAAGCACATTGTGTGTGTCAATTGTTGTGACTTAGGTGAAGATCAGATCACATTTACTAGCACATTACTTCAGAAAACCAGTTAATGCCAAGGGGTTCACATACTTTTACTTGCCACTGAATATACTAAATGAAAAACGCAAAGTTTATCTTAGAAATTGTTTTCTCGTCTGACCTTTAAGAGACGGTTTTAGGAACACAATCTTAATCCTGGATTAGAACAATTTAATTAGCCGTTCAGCTTGTTTTTTTTTCTCCGTCCACGGATGCTCTTAATTTCTTTACCTAAAGGTCAAAAGTCAGAATCAAATAATATAAATAATAGTCAAACATTTATTCTGATTGATGACTGCAACTTGGTAAACCTTTTAACTTATTTAAGTCATTCTAAGAAAGCATAAGTCCATCTATTGTGATTCTGATAATATTAGTGCACCAGCAGCATTTTATGTGTTTTGCCTGTTATTTTGGTATAAAATATTCACGAAGATCGAAGACGTTTGCTGGTCAAAAAGCAGACTCGTCTTGACCCAATCATATGGTCACCACATAGATCCCTATCCAAACCTGAAACAATGATTCACATGTCAGAAAGCCCATAACATTTCTAGCAACACCTGTCCTTGCAAACTGTTTCATCTATTGCCTTTCATAACAACTCCCACACTGAGGGCTAGTGATAAATACCGAAACAAATAGCAATAGATATCTTGAAATAGATTACATAAATCTTTGAAAACTAACAAAAAAATTGAGTTCCCGCAAATATACAACACCTCTGTAATCCCATACCTGCATTTCATCATTGCTCATCGTGTGTGTGTGTGTGTGTGTGTGTGTGTGTGTGTGTGTGTGTGTGTGTGTGTGTGTGTGTGTGTGTGTGTGTGTGTGTGTGTGTGTGTGTGTGTGTGCGTGCGTGCGTGCGTGCGTGCGTGCGTGCGTGCGTGCGTGCGTGCGTGCGTGCGTGCGTGCGTGCGTGCGTGCGTGCGTGCGTGCGTGCGTGCGTGCGTGCGTGCGTGCGTGCGTGCGTGCGTGCGTGCGTGCGTGCGTGCGTGCGTGCGTGCGTGCGTGCGTGCGTGCGTGCGTGCGTGCGGAAAATGAGTGAGTATTTCCACATTTCTGACTGGTTCCATACATAAAACATATAGTATTATTGATGTTCTATTCTCACTCTTGTTTTAACTATATTTTTAATATCCACCTTGTCATTCGTGTCACTTAAGGATAATGAATTGAAAGAAATAGTGAGAGCTGAGAGTGAGAGAAAAAGAGATAAGGTGACACTAATGAAAATCTGACCCCTTATTAAGAATCCCAACCGGTCACCCATCCAACCTGAACCCAAGTATGACCCCGGAGCCCATTCAGCAGAATTGACCCTCCACACCAACAACACTAACGCTTGGGCTGAGTCCCAAATAACACCATGTAGGACATTAACCCTTCACTAAATAGTGTTGGCCCCACCGCCAAGTCGTAGCCTCTGTGGTGTGACTTATGTGGGGGTGGTCTAGAAAATAGAGATATGATATCAAATATAAAAGTACATTCCTACGTAACACCGATGCAAACTAATATGATGTGGACGGAGAGTAATTTTTATAAAATGACTGTTATAGATGAGCAAATACCTTGTGGATTTTGATGTGTTTATAGGGTCACAGACTTGCTAGACAAGTTACAGACTCTTGGCAGAGACAGTCAGGTTCAACGTTTAAGATACAATAGGTGGGAGGTTATTGTCTTTTTTCAACACCAAACCCACTTGATGTGCATGGAGCCTTGGATCTCTGAGCATAGAGTAGCATCCGGTTCAAATCCGAGAGAGTTATTACACAATGTTAGTTTTATTTAGATAAAAGAGACTTGCCAGGTCATTCTAAGATGTTTCATCAAATGTAATTCACATTGGTTTCTGCGTGTAGATGTTCGCCACTAATTACCTGTGTACAAATGTAGGTATGTTAATATGGCTGAAATTTGGTGCTGGTAGGTGATTTTTTTAGCTACAATCAACTCGTTCAAATTAAGATCAGAATATCGGTCTGTGGCTCAAACAACTCTGGACAAACATACACCTCCGTATGTGAAACTGTGTTTGTTGTCAGACACAACCAGGCCTGTGACGAGCTGTTTACCTTGACGTGGCTATTTCCACTTTTGTTCTGGCAATAGCCGCGGCCCGTATCGCCCCTTCCACAGCCCGATCCACTTTCTGTTTAGTCTTGGTGTTCTTCAGGGGAATGAGCTGCTTCTTGATGCCTCGCACCAGCACATTGTTTTTATACTTCCCCTCTTCTCTGGTGCCGTCTGGGAAGATTGTGCAACCGTAACCATGGCGTTTGTTGTTCGTCCACTCTCCCTCGTATTTCATCCCGTTGGTACGCTCGCTCACGCCGAACCCATTGCGTTTGTCGTTCTTCCACTCCCCCATGTAGGACTCCGTGGTGGTGGCGTCTACGTTGTCCTCCAGGTGCGCCTCGTCGTCAACGCCGTCCCCGAAACTGATGGTGGAGTTGGCGTCGCTGGAGCTGATTCGGCTGATGGAGCTCGCGGCGTCACTCCGGGCCAAACTGCGCTTGCTCGACAGGGACGACCTGGAGTCAGACTTTCTTAGGTTCTTGAGGCTTCCGAACAGAGACCCCCTCCGGAAGAGGCCCTTTTTCTTCTCCCCTTCGCCTTCACTGTGAAAGTTAAGAACGAATCCCCCTCTGGTGCCCGCTGGGTTTTCCGACAGGTCGAGGTTGGCATGGAGGACGGTGCCGTTGCTCTGTTCACTACGGAGGGAGGCCAGCGAGGTTCGCAGTGGTGAACGGATAACCGTTGCCATCCCATAAGGCACACTTTGTCGCACACCATATCCGTGTCGCATTCCACCTGTCCACTGGCCCTGGTATGTACCTGTTAGGACAACACATGAAAGAATTAATACAAACTTTCAGACAGTAATTTAGATATCTAGGACAGGAATACCAGAGGCCTTAAAATGCTGTAATTTCACAGAACTGAAGTGGAAAACCCCTGCCTAATGCATTTGAATGAATTGGAATTAAAATAAAATATCTCCTGGGTCCTGTAATTGTGCTTTCAGCATGGTGCAACAAACCACAAACACGATGTTATGTCCACTGTGAGTTATCATCGTAGTTTTTTTTGCATCACCATACAATCACTTGTCACTTACTATTGACGTAATGCCAAACCAGGCAGCATAAATATCACAAATCAGTGGCGTCTCCTGTTATTGCAAAGGCGTATGCGTGCGACTGCTCAAGTTATGCAAATGTGGCATAAATTAAAGCATTCGACTGCAATAAGATAGTGAGGTAACAGAGTAAGAACATGTCCTGCAATTGGCTGCGGCGTGGAAGAGGAAGTGAGGGTTGCAAGTTCCTAAAACAAGCCCCCAGACCCTATGGACGTCCCGTAATTTAATTAGTATCAGCAATATAGTGGAACGTCCACCGAGCCTAGCAGAGGGCAAGTTGTAGTTATTACTATATAGCTCACACCTGTCAAACCCTCTCAGGAGTCCATTTTGCTGTCCTTTGGTCTCTTGCTCAAAGGAACCAGTGGACGGACTGCAGTTCGACCGAAGTCATTCATTTGTGTATGTTGTACCACTTGTTATTTCCACGCTGTCACACTCTAACCAGACAGCCTCACGTCCTCAGTTTACACTAACTGTGTATCCGGGGTCCAATATTTGTTTGCAGGGGACACACAGAAAATACTTGCCCCGTAGGCCGTCCCCTGGTTTCATTTCAGAAGCTAAAGAGGGCGCGGCGTTCTAAATGCATCCCGCGTTCTGGCGAACACTCAAGGGGGTATGCCACTCAGTCCGTTCATATAGCCTCCACTGGGAAGAATGTGCTATTTTAAAAGATGTAAGTAACTGAAGACATCAGAAAGTTTGTCAGTCAACATAACTCCATCTGTCTTACTGTGGGTTTCTTACTAGCCAACCTCATTCACTGGGTACCGCACGGCGAATACAGTTTGTTCAGGCTTTCTTTGATCTGGGGCCTCAGACTGCAAACATTATCTATTGCTATTCTAACTTCTATGATGTTATTTTTGTGTATTCATTTGTATGTTGCTAACTAAAAACATTGTTTTTGCTCAGATAACAGTATCTATTATCATATTGATATTTTTTCTTTTATGTGTCGTGTGCCAGGGGACACATTGTGAGCGTTATTGTCATTCGTTTTATTCTGGCAATTTATTCTGTAAGGGAAGGGTCAGCAACAGGCAATTTCTCATGAAAATCAAAAATGAATTGTTTACAGTTCCACAGTATGGATTGTATGCATGTGAACATATAGTGCTGTGTTTATACATCAATGAACATCTAATGATTTTTCTCATAAATTTATCAAAATGTAAAACATGATCAATCACGATCAGCAAAAGGCTTTTTGTTCTCTCTGGAATATATTTGAATAATGATTCTGGCTGTTTGTGTCATTAGTGTAGTGTGCCTTTTCTGGCATTTCAAATTCATGACCACCTGGGACTGAAACACACTTAAAAAAAACACACGTCCACCACAGAACCTTTGCTCTTATCCAACAAAAATAACCCAGTAGCTAATCATAATCATGCTGTTCTTGTTTTTGTTTTAGAATCTTGAGTTGAGAAGGGTTTAGTGTTTGCAGGATTTCCTAGTACATTTTTTCTTTATATTTCTTTAAATTTTTTCTTTCTTTAATTCAATATAACCTCAGTTTATGTAGTAAAGTAATTTTACATTTACTTTGTTAAACTGACTATAAAAACTGAGATTTTAGATTTCATTGAATGTGTATATTCAAGGCTTTCCCCCAAAGAATCAAAGTTGCACTGAGACAAACAAAAGTACAGGTATTTTCACAATTACACATTAAACAATGTTGTCTGTTGATGACTGATGGTTGCAAATCCAGCAAAATCCAGCAAACAAACTAGAACCAAAACAAGTTGCACATTTGGATATCCAACTGTAGTGATTCAACGCCATAAATCTATTGGCTGTGTTCACCAAACAACCTAGCATTGCGAAGTGCGTGAATAAAGCCAATAGTTGTCAATAGGTCTGTACTAGTTAAAAGGCACTTTGATTTTCAACTGTGGGTGAGTTATGTTTCTATTTATAGCCATGACCTCTATGGCAAACCTCAGTGCTGGCCGACAAGTCCTAAACTATATCAATAGATCTCTGATACGTCTTTACACCACGTTTAGTTTGATACAAGTCAACTGCTGCACAACATCCATTCACAGTTAACAAACAAAAAATTTGAAACTCCTCAAAAAAAGCATCCAATGTCACCATATACAGTATATATATATATACCATATATATATACAGTATATATATATATATGGTATCATGGTGTATGTATGTTTATATATTTATAATCTCCCGTTCAAAAGTTTGGGGTCACTTGAAATGTCAACTAGAAATGTCCTTTTAAATTACGTCAAATTGGTCAGAAATACAGTGTAGAGATATTTAATGTTGTAAATTACTGCTGTACCTGGAAACTGGCAAATTATCATGGAATATCAACACAGGCATACAGAGGCCCATTATCAGCTACCATCCTACCTGTGTTTCAACGCCATGTTGTGTTTGCTAATCCAAATAATCATTTTAAAAGCATATCACATCATTTAAAAAACCCTTTTGGAATCACGCTAGCAGCGCTTGAGTGTAGAGGTTGATGTCTAAGCTGATTGTGACGACTACTGTTTTTTTTGCATGTAGTATTTAATGAAGCTGCAGGTGATGCATCCATTTCTCAAACTAGACACTCTAATGTATTTGTCCTCTTGCTCAGTTGTGCACAGGGTCCTCACCATCCCCTTTATAGTTGAGTTAGAACCAGTTTGTGCTGTACTGAAAAAGGAGCGGTGCACAGCGTTGTGCGGGATCATCCGTTTCTTGGCACTTTCTTGCATGGAATTGACTTTACTTCTCAGAACAAGAATAGACTGACGAGTTTTAAAAAAGCTTGTGCTTCAGATACTCAACTAGTCGAAAGAAGACCTGTTGTATTGCTTCTTTAATCAGCTATGCTAGTATAATTGCAAAAGGATCTAATGCTCAATTAGCCTATTAAAAATATTGCTGACAACAATGACAACGAGCCTCTGTAAGCCTATGAAGATGTTTCATAAGACGTTTCCAGCTACAAAAGTCCTTTACAACATTAACAACGTCTGCACTGTATTTCTGGTAATTGTTATGTTCCTTTAATGATCAAACACTGCTTTTCATTTAAAAACAAGCACATTTCTAAGTGTATGTACATACATATGTAGCCTAGATTGGATGCGTATGTACATACATTCAGCTTCACCGTTACAAGTGAGCCTACACACTCCATTGCCAGCCTTGGCACGCTCACCTCCATCACCGTACGTTTCAATGCCATATCCATCTTGGAGACCGTTACTCCACGTCCCGTCGTACCTGGCAGGCGTGTGAAGACTCTGCCGGACTCCGTATCGACCTTTAAATCCATGAGTCCACTCGCCACGATAAATCCATCGTCCCTTGGATTCCACACCCAGTCCGTGTCGCTTGCCCTGTGCCCAGTAGCCCTTATACACGTTGCCACTGGGCCAGGTGTACACCCCTACTACCTCGAAACCATTGCTCCAAGACCCGGAGTACTCGCCTTGGCCCTTTGGCCCGGTGCAGACGCCATGTCCGTGCGCTTTCCCATCCTCCCAGCCACCGCAATATGTGCCGCCGTCATCAAAGTCGAACCGTCCGCCCGTCATTCAGAGGATGAGGGTATAGAGAGCAAGTCGTGTGGTATCTCTGCTCAATTTGGGACCACCGTCTCTCCAGACTCCAGCGCGGATTTGAGATGAAAAGCAGGGGCGCCCTGGACTGAGTCCGGCTGACAGCGTGTGGTCCAAGTGGGGTGTTCCAATCACAGATTAATGATTGACACCGCGCTGAGCATCTGTGGTCGTCTCGGCTTCAGCAGTATTACGTGGGAGGGAGAGAGCTCCACTACCGCCGCTCCACTAGCTCTCGGTTTATTTTATGGTTCTCTCCTCCGTCTGGTTACCGAGAGAGAGGGGGGAGAGAGGGAGAGAGAGACAGAGAGAGGGAGAGATAAAGGGAGAGAGAGAGGGGGAGATTGAGAGGGAGAGAGGGAGAGAGGGTTGAGAGGGAGAAAGAGAGAGAGGAACTGAGAGGGAGAGGAACGGAGAGGGAGAGAAAGAGAGGGGGAGAGAGAGATAGATATGGGGGTGGGGATAGAGTTGTGTTGTAACTCAATCGAGATCAATCTGTACATCATCAAAGATGTGTCCATCATCAAAATACATATAGCCTAAGCCTCCGGATTCAATTGGGCACTTTTGAACTATGAATGTGCTCAGATATGGGAAATATTACCATGAATAAGATTGAAATATTGCCGTTATGTCATTACATTCAACAAGTGACATTATATCTGCTCTTACTAATTTCGACGCCAAAAGTACATAGGTCATTATAAACCTGTTCAAAGATCAAATCCGGGATATAATCTAATAACAAACGATCTTTTACCTCCAATTTTGGGCTTGATGATGGATGTATAATGTGTTTTTTAATGCATTCTCTCTATGTTGAATGTCTGTCAGACCTCATCTATAGCCATGATCGAAATTCCATTTGCCTTCATTACATATAAAATCATGTTTAGACAACTTTTATATTGATCTATTTATTACAAAAAACGGAGTACAAAGTACGTTTTGCACAACCTCGCCGTTTTGCACAACCTCGCCACGCGATACTTGAATTTGCGCACCTGTCTGTTGACCTGTGTGGGAGCTTTAGGGGAGTGGCCGCGGACTTAATCCTGATTGGACCATTCTATTGAGCATGACAGGTGACCTATGTATTCAATATAGCAATTACATTACAGGCTAAGTTAACATTATGGGTCCAAGCAACAAAGCTGCAGAACCCTATTGTAATTGTTAATTATTATTTTCTTTCTTCTGCCGTTTTTCCAAATGTACCTCCTTCAGCTGGCTAAGATTTTATGCAGCTTGGCAGGCTAAGAGAGGGCTATTCCAAACACAGCCTTTTTGCATAATTGCCCCAGAGACATGACACTGATCGTATGCTGACCAACTTTGCCAGAGACGTTTTATTATTTCCGCCCATTTTGTACCATTTTGAATTTGCAAAAAAAATGCAAAAGACTTCACAAGCCAGAAATGTTCCCTAAAATTGGCAGAGATGATCTTTGGACCCAATAACATTCGCAAAGGTTTTACGATGGATTTTTCATCTGCAAAACAGTTTGTCTATTACAGCCACATGAATTTGGCAGCAAAGCCACCAAACTTGAAGTGAGAGTGTATGTCTGATAATAACCATGTTTGCAATAAAGAGCAGAGGAGAACGCAGTGTTTGGGCACTGATTGGCCATGTGGGATTGCTATATATACCAGAAAATAATTTGTAATTCTACATTAATCCTGAACGCTAACAGATATTTCAACCAAGCTTGGTGTGTTGCATGAGTGCAATAGGTTGCTGTACTGCAATGAATAGGGAGTTTTTAGTCTAAACCATGCATGTGATCGTCATGGGCCAAGGAAGTTCTAGCTACAAATCAAAGGCTGCTTGACCAGGATCACCACAGGCCCTGTACACCCAGTAAACATTTGGGTGAGGTCGTACAGTGTACTCGAAGTCGAAAACGAAGTTCTCAAATAGCAATAGCATTATCTCTGTGCTCCTTACAGCTAAAGTCACAATACTTGTCTAAAAGTCTGCAAAACATGCCTGTTGCACCTATGAGCTCCGTCATCCATTTTCCGGTATTTTGAATAGGTTAAAACAAACTTGTCCTAGGCCGTTAGTCAGATTTGAAGAAAAAAAATCACAGGAAGCACCGTTTGTCCATGTACATTATTATAACAAATATATAAAATTGCAACACAGAGTTTTGGAAGTCCGCTCATGCATTTTTCAAAATCTGTTGCCCAAATGTCTTCTAGAAACTCACATGCATGGCTCTCAATTCTCCATCTTCCAGATTCAACCAGATTTCAAATCCGGGGAGAATAAGGAAAACATTCAAACCCAAAATAAATAAAAAAAGCCAGCGTCGACATTGTCAACCTGAACTTTCCTTCCAGCATCTGTGAATACGTCAATAATTATAAAGAAAAAATGATATTTCAGAACGTAGCAGATGTCATGATATATTGTGCAATGCGCGATGCCAATTGACCATATGGGGATACGATAATCACTTTAAACGATAATTCCTCCTGAACACAAACACATCTATCAGGCCTATAAAGTCTCATATTGCATTCGTATCACTTAGACCCCTTAATTCCTGCTTGCAGCTATATTTATCTAATGTTTTTGCCATTCTAACCTAAGCAATAATGTAGTTGCCAGTCGTGTTTACCCCAAAACACATTATATTAATGTAGTTGCCAGTTGGAAGTAATAAAGAACATGTTGCGCATAAATAAATTCCCCATTGCTCTTGATGACTATTTATAGATAAACACATCTCTAACCACCTTCCTTCCTTATGATTTTGCAGATTATTTAATTATGCATGCAGTTGAATTTTGGAATCATTCGAAAAGGCACACGTAGGCTATTTGGATGCATCAAAATCGCAAAAATGCTATTTTATGCAGGCCCCGAGCTGAACATAATTCTAACCGCAGTTTAGATTTAACATCAAAGAACAATATCTTTAAAAGCTAAGGTGTTATTCAGTGTCGGATCAAATTCCTGCACACCCAGCTGGTTCCCAGAGTAAAGGGTCGAATATTTGTTTTACACTGTAGCCTAGCATAGCCGTTGTTGTACTTGGTGCTTTGATCATAAACACAATTGTAGAGATGGTAGAACTGTGGGATCAGAGACCAGTGACCTATTTAAATTTATATGAGCTACAAATAGATGCTGCCATTTATTGTGGTAATACGAGGGGGGAAATTTAAGGACCGTGACACCCTGGTCTAATGGATGAACTGGAAAGACAGCTCCTGCCCTTACTTAGTTTCAACTCAACCACTGTCCACAGTTTATAATATAACACAGTATGTCTTTAACATGATGCACAGAATCAGAATCAGAAAAGTGCTTATTCGCCACTGAATGTGTGAACATACAAGGAATTTACTGTGGCAGGGTTGCAGTGTTCACACACACTCCTTATTGGGTCAAATCCAAATCCAAACATCTATTAATTTCAGAAAAATAAATAAAGTAGTAGACCCTTCATCAACACGATCAATAGTGATGAAACTAAGGCACTGACCACTAGGTGTCAGCATATACATTGTTCATCTGCTTTACACAGTACTGCAGTTTCAATACATCTTCAGTTGTCTTTTTGGACAGTATCTGAAATAATTTTTAGGAATTGTCCAAGTTGTTGAACATAGTTTCTGTCAATTGGAGGTGTATCTGACTGTGGGTGGATTTCAAGGCATATTTTTAAACTCAGTGCCGCTTGACATCATGGGATAATCAAAAGATATCAGCCAAGACCTAAGTAAAAGAACTGTAAAACATGGTTATTTTATTTACCAATATGCTTCATTTTTGTACATGAAATGCATGCTCACATCTTTTCTGCCTTTACTTGTCTGAAGCATTCATTGTTGCACTTCTTGTGCAAGATCCTCTGGACATCTTGCACTGTTATTTCTTCAAATTTCTCCCTAGCATGCCCTATAAAAAACACAAGACAACAAGCAAACATGATTAATATATTTAACCTTTTATCGGAATTTGTGAAATTGCGCAATATTAAATTAGATTCCAAATACACACTTGAGTGAAACATACCAAGGCAGATGAATTGTCGCCCATTCACTGTTCGAACGACTGCTGGGATCAGTTACGTCTTCCTCTTCACTGCTGGGATCGGGTACATTGTCCTCCATGCTGTTGGGATTGTGTATGTCATCATCCTCTTCATTACTGAGATTGGGTATGTCTCCTCTTTGCTGTTGGGATCAGATACAGAGTTGCATTGGCATTAACTTCCTCTGAAGCCTGAAGAAAGACCTCCACAAATCTGGTTTATCCTTTATAGGAAATATCCAAATGCCTGAAGGTACTACATGCATCTATACAAACAATTGTATGCAAGTATAAACACCATGCGACCACGTAGCCATCATACCGCCAGAATACCGCTTATAGGAAGAAGGCGTGTTCTGTGTCCTAGAAATAAACGTACTTAGGTGCAAAAATCTATCCCAGAACATCACTGAAGATGCTGGAGGAAACAGATTCATAAATATCTATATCCACAGTAAAACAAGTTGTACATAACCTGAAAGGCCGCACAGCAAATGAGGAAGAAAGGCACTGCTTCAAAACCACCATAGAAAAGCCAGACTATGTTCTGCAACTGCACATGTTCTCTGGTCTGATGAAACAAAAATAGGACTGTTTGGCCATAATGACCATAAGCTTGTATGTCAAATATCACCATCCCAACATTGAAGCACAAGGATGGCAGCATCATGTTGTGGGGGTGTTTTCCTGCACATCAAAACAAAGGAAAATTAACTCGATATATTAACCCAACACCTCAAGATATCAGTCAGGGAGTTAAGCTTAGTCGCAAATGGGTCTTCCAAATGGACAATGATGCCAAGCATACTTCCAAATTTGGAGTAAAAATGGCCTACGGACGACAAAGTCAAAGTATTGGGATGCCCATCACATAGCCCTGACCTCAATCCTTTAGAAAATATGTAGGCAAAACTGAATATGTGTGCGCAAGCAAGGAGGCCCAGAAACCTGACTCAGTTACACCAGTTCTTTCAGGAGGAATGGGCCAAAACTCACCCCAATTTATTGTGGCAAGCTTGTGGAGGGCTTCTCAAAACGTTAGACCCAATTAAAAAAAAATCTGGCAATGCTACCAAAAAATAATTGTGTATGTGAACATCTGACCCGCGGGCAATGTGATGAAAGAAATAAAAGCTGATGTAAATAATTCTCTCTACTAGAATTCTGACATTTCACATTCTTAAAAGAAAGTTATCTTTAACAAAATTGATAGAACATTTCCGTCGTACTGTACCCTGAAAATAAGCAGTGTGAGTTAAGCTTTAACAGTAACAGACTGAACAATAACATCTGACATAATGGCAAGAACCAACATTACCCTGTTGAAATCATTGTTTCTACAAAGGTTGATGATGTCATTGACACGTGTTTACATAAGCTGATACAGAAGGAGTGTGTGTGACCACTGCAACTCTGGTCTACACCTAAATAGTGACTGATTACTATGATTCCTTGGCATGTGTTATAATAAAAACAAATTTGAAAGAAAATGATACGATGTAACTCAGTACTGGCTGACCACGCAAAGTGACTGCAACATGTTTATACGATTACAGGTGTCATATATTGCATCATTAGAAGAATGGGAGGAGTCTACTGCACGTATTATATTCCGTCTTTCAATAAATTGCAAGCAATTTTGTCCATGATCTTTTTCACCAGTTAATCTATCTGGAAACCAGGTCTTGTGGTTGCTGGGAATTACTGACCCACCAAACTGGCCAATTGCACTGCCCTCTGAGACACCTCTGTGCTAATCTGTAACGTGGATTCAAACCGTGGACTGTCAATAATATTGCTACCTTTGAGCAAGTGACTTTACCAGTGCTCCATTCAGACCCCGATTATTGCATGATTTAACATGTAACATGCAACACATTCACCTTTCCCACCTAAAACGTTACGACGGCATTTCGACTTTCTACAAACACACAACAAAAGTGCTTCTACCCAGACTTTAGCACAGACGAGATATATGCAACCCAGCAGCTGGTCAGATTTGTTTTGGCTGACGGTTGGTTCTTTGTGTGCGGCAGCCAACCATCCATGCATTCCACAAATGTACTCTCACAGTCCAACTCCCACAAGCATCCACACTGGTTCCTCACAATCTGAAAAACATAACAAGTACATTTTGTATGCTTGTTGAGCTCGTGTACCATTTGCATTGGGTTTTGAATTGGGATTTTAATTAGTTTGGAATTTTATCTCTGCACGTAGCCTGTTTTATTGTCATTCACATTTGGGTTATGTCTGGTAATTTGTCGAGCAGGCTTGGGCGTGTGTGTCAATAGGGAAGAGATGGCTTTCCTATCTTTGTACTGTAACATTCTGACCCCTGCGTTGTGGTATCTGTAGTAAGACCTCTTCTTCAGTTGATGTCTAGTTTCTGTTACAGCCCAACAGTCAATTTGGAATTAAGCAAAGAAAGCACTTAAAATATAAATTTGCTTAAAACAATCAACTGTTACAATAGAACAGTATGAGATACTCTTTTTATTTCTTGATTTTGCAACAAAATATAACTTGTTCTTAACATTTTAAATCCAGCCATTATGTACCAAATATAATATATACATATATGTTGTTTACATAAAACATTGTTGTTTTGAACTTTTTAATTGTAGTTTATCTCATCACATGGTGCTTTTCTCAAGGTAATATTTCTTATGTACAATGTAGTAGGAGTTCCTATGTTTCCATTACATAATGTGATCTAACTGCCAAGATATACGCCATTAGATCTTTCAGATAATATTATGCCCATGTATGGCGATTGATCGAAACATAATTCAGTTCAGTTTTTTCTTACTGAAAATAGAAAACATGATTCATTTGCAATGGAATTCTTTTGCTTTCTAAGACGCATAGGTAAAAGAAATGTATGAGATGACAAAATCGACCATACTATTAAAATCTTTTAAGCATGTCACCCAATAATTACAGAAATCACTCAATTGTGTAATTTATTTACTAGATAATATAGGTAAAAGGTCACCCTTCAACTTTTCTGCATTTCTTTGATAGATGACAGTAAGCATTGCCAGCTGATCAGAAAATGTATATAATTGCAGTAGCGATGTATAATAACAGATGTTTGTTCACCAATAACCCCTGCAGTCTATTCCCTGCAAATGGATCAGAATATCAATGGGTGGAGTACACAAATTAAACAATATAATTCAATAAACTTAATACACTCCAAAAATGTGTGAACAACATGCATGGCATTTGAACCATCGAGGTGATTTCATTAATATATCTTGCTATTTTAACTTGAAATAAAAACCTAACAAAACAAAAAAACAGGCATGTAGTTATATTGTTAGCCTACAACTGATAATGTTGACATAAACTTCTCAGGCATTGTGTGCCACAGGTTCACTAAGCAATCTGAGCTTATAAAAACTGTCTAGCACAGAGGCAGACACATAATCAGTTTGAGGACTGACCAAAAGACACAGAGAAGCAAAAGGTGCTTTGAACAAGCCAAAACTTAACGGTAAGACAATGTATTTTTGGTTTTTAAGTTTTTGAATCGAATCAATAAATGTGGTCCTTATCATGAACAAAACCAAATTAAAGTTAGAGTAGGAGTTATTTTTTCACAAACGTTCTATTATATAAGCTACTTACAGAGTATTATGATACTTGTTTCCAACAATATTATTTTCTTAATCTTTACAGTATAGGCAGATTGTGTGACTGAGCTGGAGAAGCTGAAGAATGAAGGGCATGTGTTATTTTACCAATGTGGTCCTGTTCAGCATCGCCAGTGAAGCGAGTATATGGCCCGTCCATAACTCGACGGAATCATCCTCAGTCAATGACACCGCCATGAACTCATTAGACCTGCAGGTTTTTGCCCAGGTCCCCAGGTCTCGACAGAGACGCTGGATCTCCCAAAGTGACATGCTTGCCATTCTTGACTATCACAATAGGGTCCGATCCACAGTCTATCCACCTGCAGCAAATATGGAGTATATGGTAAGTAAAGATTTACAACATGTAAATGTGTTTTGCATGACATAATCCACACATTGCGATTTAAGCCTGTTGGTTGTGATGTTGTCTGTTGGTGTAATTCGATTGGATCAGGTTTAGCTTACTTCAAAATAAAATGTGTTGACGAATAAACTGTTTACGGTAGTTAGGCTTGTTGTATAACACGGTATACCGTGTAACGCGGTAAATGGTTATCGATAATATAATATAACTATATCCCCACGTTCACCTGCTCAATTTCCTGGCTCTTCTAGCGGGACAAGAAAAAGCAAATTAGTCTCATTCAGAGGCATCGTTATAGACATGGGCTTACGGGGTATTTTTGTAAATAGCAATTTTATTTAATCCAAAGAAATATACATGATGTCTGCTTCTTTTGCAAGATGACTTAAAAGAGTCATCAATCATTGCACATACTTTTGAACTTGCGGGTTGCCAGGCGACTCTGCGGCGTACTCTTCCTCTCAACACACGAGTAGTGAAAAAAAAAAAACACGACTAGTGAAGAATAGAAATAGGTCAGTATTTGTCACGTGGTTGTACTGTGTGAGTTTAGCTGTAGATGCTTGCTATACGTGCATTTCTGCTTGAAACGTGCACACTGTCGGATCACATAATATTGTACTTCACACTGCATGAATGGCTAACTATAAAGTCTGTCCCTGACAAGATGGATCACTTTACTTGCTCCATCATGGCCCATGTCGTCATGCAGGTTCTCCACCACCAGCCTGTCTGCACAGGATTCCTTGTTCCACTTTCCGATTTAAACAATGTAATAATCATGTATTTAAAGTAGTAATATTTCCTTTGAAATAGCGTTTTTAAATGTTAAGATATTTATCTCTATTTATAACATTTTTTTTGTGAATCGCAATAAAAACATTATTGTCTTCACATAACAGGTTTGGGATGAAGACCTTGCCAGATCAGCGGAAGCCTGGGCAGGCCGGTGTCTATGGGAACATGGACCACCGTTCATAATGAGATACCAGGGACAGAATCTGTCTGTCAGAATAGGAGGGTATTTGAAGCCTGAAATTCAACATTAGTTTTGTATGTACAGTACAGGACATGATCTCTAAGCAATGTTATCTTTGAGAAAAAAAAACTAATTTGAGCCAAACATAGTGTGTAATTACGTTGTGTAATATGCGTTAATGTTTTTGTTTTTTTAGGTACCGCTCTATTCTTCAACTGGTAAAACTTTGGTATGACGAGGTCAATGATTATATGTTCCCATATCCTCGTGACTGCAACCCCAGATGTCCTTTCAGATGTTCTGGACCTATGTGTACACACTACACACAGGTATCGTAGCCAACAGATGTTCTGGACATTTGTGTACACACTACACACAGGTATCGTAGCCAACAGATGTTCTGGACCTATGTGTACACATAACACACATAGTAGCCAACAGATGTTCTGGACATTTGTGTACACACTACACACAGGTATCATAGCCAACAGATGTTCTGGACCTATGTGTACACATAACACACATCGTAGCCAACAGATGTTCTGGACATTTGTGTACACACTACACACAGGTATCATAGCCAACAGATGTTCTGGATTTATGTATATATATATTACTCACATCGTAGCCAACAGATGTTCTGGACCTTTGTGTACACACTACACACAGGTATCATAGCCAACAGATGTTCTGGATTTATGTATATATATATTACTCACATCGTAGCCAACAAAGGATCCAGTTTCCAGAAATTAGACATAACCTGACATACACTCTGACTAAAGTATATTGACCTGAAGATTGTTTATAGAAGATGCATTACACGGTTGGTGCAGTATTTCAGTATAACTATGACCCTATTTTTCTTTATTTAAAAAAACCCATCTTGAAATAATTCTTTAATCTGACTTTTTTCAGATGGTGTGGGCTACAACAAAGAAAATTGGGTGCGCAGTACAAACGTGTTACAACATGGTTGTCTGGGGAACCATGTGGAGGCAGGCAACATACCTTGTCTGCAATTATTCTCCAAAGTGAGAACGGTTTATTACCTTAACAAGCTCCGTGCAGTCTCACAGCTGAAGGGTTATTATGTGTCTCACAATGTCAGACCGGTTTAGACCAGTTCAACCGCTGTAAACCCCAAAAAATAATACAGATCCAATACGATCCAATAGCCGATGATGTGAATGCATTTATTGACATGCCATAAAGAGAGGTGCGTCGTGAGACAAGCCACACGTGTCAGGCGAACACAGATAGCTAAAACGTGAGATTAGATGGTTTGATTAAGCAATGGGCATCCAAACAAATTATTATTGTTAACAGCTTAGTTGTTTAGAAGAGGGGAAAGATGGTATCGGATTTGTATCGATATCGGTAGGTACTCAAGATTGCATTATTTTGTTATCGGTATGACAACATTATCAATTAAAATTGGAAAGGGATATAATTACGCAAAGTTTTGAGATATATATATTTTTCAACCACTGTATAACAACTGTTTTATTACCCAGGGGAAACTGGATCGGAGATCCTCCTTACAGAGTCGGCATCCCATGTTCATCGTGTCCCCCAAACTATGGAGACTCTTGCAGGAACAACCAATGTTTCCCTGTCATAACGTCCAACTACATGTACTGGTTCAAGTAAAGACCTATCATATAATGTTACATATCTCTTGCTGTTATCAATTGTCAAATATCCTAATTTCACAGTGCTTCCAATGCCACATGTATCTTTTTCAAATACTGTAAATGTGCAATTAACTTTATATATATATATTTTTAAGCTTCACTGGAGTATTGAGAACATTTGCATTTGTGTGATATTATACATAAATAGGTTGTAGAGTACAACTGATTGTTGTTGTAACATCATATTGATGTTGATGTATTGCTCTGATATCATATTGTCTCTGTATGTGATATTGGATTTTTAGGCCCTTATATACCTTACGATCAAGCTTCTTCAACAACAACACAATAAGGCTGCTTCTTCCCTAAATAGCTCTTGCAGAGTTTAGAGCTGGTTGGGTATTGCAAAACGTTGAAAAATAGAGTGATGGACTCTTTTCTTCAAGATACCTTTTATCCTGTACAAATCACCCACTGTACATCCACCAAAGCACCCCCAGACCATCTCATTGCCTCCACCATGCTTGCCAGATGGTGTCAAGCACTCCTCCAACATATTTTGATTTGGTCTGCGTCTTAAAAATGTTTTTTGTGATCCAAACTGCTCAAACTTTCCATAATACTTTTTTTCCAATCTTCCTTTGTCTTGTGTCCTTTGGCCCAATATAAACTGTTTTTATTGGACAGTCTAAGGTATGTTTTTTTTGTCTTTGAAACTCTGCCTAGCAGTCCAGCATCCTGGAGTCGCTTTCTGAGAGAAATAAATGTAATTGTTCCTGGACATTTTGAGCCTATAATCAAACCCACAATCGCTGATGCTCCAGATACTTAACTTGTCTAAAGAAGACCAGTTTTATTGTTTCTTTAATCAGCACAACCGTTTTCAGTGTTGCCAACATAATTGTAAAGGTTTTTTTTAATGATGAAGTAATCTTTGAAAATTATAAACTTGGATTAGAAATACATGGTGCCAAAGAACACACAAAGGATGGTTGCTGATAATGGGCCTCTACTCGTATATAAAAAATAGACATTTACAACATTAACAATGTTTACTCTGTATTTATGATCAAGTAGATTTTTTTAATAAAAAAATATATATATATTTTGAATGCTATGACATTTATAAGTGACCGTAAAGTGTTTTCCAGAACATAATTTCATGTAGTTCACCTACAGCAGGCTATATCATTAATTCAAGTCTGTTTTATGTTATTGCTATTGTCTTTTACAAAGTTATTAAAGACCTTTCTAATGTAACTGATTTAACTTTTCTGTGAACTGATTCTCTTTAACAACAATGAACCTTTTGAGAAAAATGTCACTTCTGTATAATAAGGTGTAAGTGCAAATGCATCTGAAGGGATTTTAGCAGTTCCTGTTTTGTGAATAAGAGAACACCAGAGGGCGATCTGCACAAAGTTACCTCAGCCTGCAGTTGAATATGCCCTAGTGAATATTTAACAATGTACAAATGTGAAGACGGGATATTTTGTCATTCAAATACATGGAGTAAAACTCATAAATAGGGCAATTACACTGCTAAATAACGCATACAACATAAGTTGTTTAGAACCAGGATTAAACCGAATATATATTCTGAATCTATACTTTCCCACTGACTTGGAGTCTTGCAGTGCAAATCCCAGTTTTGCATGGATTGTCTGCTCCTCCTCTGTAAAGGAGCACTGTCGTGGGATTCAAACTCCTCAAATTGGTTCCAATGGTGCCCAATGTCACTCGAAAGGTATTTGCTTGTGCAAGTTACCCCATCAGTGTGCAAGTTACCCCATCACTGCGGTCAGGCGGAATGCAACCATGGCACAACTTAAAGCTCTTGGCAGGGTACTGACTTCATTTCCACCTGAGTTCATATTTCTCAGTCATGTGGATTGATTGTAGTAGACGTTTAATAGAGTGTTGAACTCGACCTAAGGTTATGAGAATCTGATGACCAGAATGCGGTGTTGGAAATCTGCCTGAGCATACAGTAATTCGTCTAATTAGACTATTAAATTCAAATTCCCCAAGATTTTTTAATGATTTTTTATGTAAATTTTTTTTGATGTTTGAAAAGATCCAAAAAAAATTCACAAATGAACATACCGTCAAGAAAAATGCATGTAAATAATTATTTTACTTAAGTAGGCTGACAACCCAGAGTTTACATTGCATTCTTATTGAGTGGAATGGCCGGTATCAGTCCGACCACCACCAGCCTTAAACATGGAAACACGAGGACTCCAGGAGGCGGGGTCTGCTGTGTCACGCATCGCTACATCCACATTTGGCATATTAACGCAAGGACCGCTCGTACTTTAATGCTTTTACAGGTAACTCCAATCTCTAGTGGAGGTACTTTTCACGAGCGTATCTACCTATTGCCCCCCAAAAAAAAAAAAATCGCCTCTGCATGTTCTGAGAGGTGTCGTGAGCCTTAGGATGTATGAGTTGCATACAGCAAAGATCTATATGTTCACAATTCTGCTTCACTAAAAGGTTTGGAGTTTTTATGGATACATTATCACATTGAAGACATTTTTTTGTTACAAGGTAAATTATTTGTTTGTTATTCGCAAATGGGCTAACGAGGATTGCATTTAGCATGTTATTCAATATTGCATGTTTTTTTAAATAAACTAATTTAATTTCCTAGTGAGAATTAGTGTAAACAGTGCGAATGACTTCCTGCCAGGAGCTTTAAAGTATTTGGCTATTTTCTTAATGTATGTCTATTTGATTACCTTGTCATATCCGTCATTTAGCAAACACACATATATTTCAGGATCAGTTAGTTAAGTGCATACCAACAGATTGGTTACCTTATTCACGAGGATGTGAACCAACAACTTTTCAAACAGTTCAAATACAACCACAAAGCGTTTTGCTGCCCCCTATGGCCGACCCACATCAATACTCCAATACACATGCATTTGAATAATAAATAAATCAGAAATAATAATGTTCAATGGAATTAAAGTAAATGAGTGCTTGACCAACCACAGTTTTCATTTTGTCTCTTGTTTCTCCAGCAGAATTTTGATTTTGGTATTGGAGTAAATTGCAGAAGCTTGTTGTCTGATTGTCATCATGAGGTGCATACCTCAGGACTGCCTGAGAGGGTTTGGGCTGCTATTCTTTGCCCAGACAGTACTTTCTATGGTGGTCCCTAACTCTACTCGCCTGGAGGCCATACTGGAGAAATATATGGACAAAGAGGATGATTGGTGGGTGTCCAAGCAGCGGGGGAAGAGGGCCATCACAGAGGGTGACATGCATCTCATCCTCGATTTGCACAACAAGCTGAGAGGTCAAGTTTATCCGCAGTCTTCCAATATGGAGTATATGGTGAGAAAATTAAACAGGTCCTACGGTGGTGTGCATAGCATGTTGTTATATTTAAACAGGACCTACGGTGGTGTGCATAGCATGTTGTTATATTTAAACAGGACCTACGGTGGTGTGCATTGCATATTGTAATGTTATATTTAAACAGGACCTACGGTGGTGTGTATAGCATGTTGTAATGTTATATTTAAACAGGACCTACGGTGGTGTGCATAGCATGTTGTAATGTTATAATGTTATAATATGTGTGATGCATATTTAAGACATCTAGGTTTGATCATCGGGAATATTTTGAAAGCCACTGAACCATCAGTTCGGGATCAATAGAGCACATCCGGATCAGTAGAGCACATCTGGATCAGTAGAGCACATCTGGATCAGTAGGGCACATCTGGATCAGTAGAGCACATCTGGATCAGTAGAGCACATCTGGATCAGTAGAGCACATCTGGATCAGTAGAGCACATCCGGCTCAGTAGAGCACATCCGGATCAGTAGAGCACATCTGGATCAGTAGAGCACATCTGGATCAGTAGAGCACATCTGGATCAGTAGAGCACATGTGGATCAGTAGAGCACATGTGGATCAATAGAGCACATCTGGATCAGTAGAGCACATCTGGATCAGTAGAGCACATGTGGATCAGTAGAGCACATCTGGATCTGTAGAGCACATCCGTATCAGTAGAGCACATCTGCCGAATCAGGGCCAACTCCGAGGTTTCACACCAAACCCCGGGAGCACAGAGTGTTCAGATTAATCAAAAACCTAAAAACAAGCCTGACCGACAGCCGAGCAATAAAGCCAGTGTGTTACCGGCTCTGCCAAATCTCAAGCCTTGGCCACCAGCCAACACGCAACTCCACTGATATTGTGCTTTGTGCCTCAACCCTTTAAATTCACATCTTCAAATATTAGTCTTTATTTAAACTTTGTGTTTTGTTTGGCAACAAAGCAGGACCCGTGTTGACGCAAACGGGTAACAGTTGCGCATCCTCTTTTGATGTTGACGGTTGTTCAAATATAGGTCTCTGTGAATTATTCTTGGAAGAAATGTATAGGTCGGTGCCCAAATGAAGGCTTAGGTTGAGGTTCTCCATGTCAACTTATACAAACCTCTGACAAGAACGTAAAGGATCATGTACACGTCTGTATATAAATATCCTGTATAATTTGTATCAGGTTTCCATGTACAAACAGGATTCAGTATAGCAGGCTGACAGTATGTCCATAACACTTAGGCATTCCAATAGCTCTCAAGCCCACTGCACTTGCGCTATTCTGTGCAGAGTACAGCTATCCCTTATGTATTGTAAAACACATGGAAGGCATTAGGACTGTGCAGCACTACAACTGGCACATTAACCTCGACTGGTGTTAGTGCAGTTAAACAGCAGAACAGCAGCGCGCTTATTATTCCAATGGATAATTTAACACAAATTCCTCAGAATATCTACGTGGGTCTTTGTCAACAATAAGTGGTGCACCGTTTTTTGTTTTCATGTAAATTTTAATGTCAATTGACCCCACTGGAAGATCTGTATCATGTACAGATTGGGAATGTTTAGTGTGGAGTTTACTGAAAATGGTCAGTGGGACTACGAATGTTTTCATGACCCCAACGACTTTCTAGGAAGAATGTTGGGATTAGTGTTTACTGTTTTTTATAGGGTGGTGCACCGGGCTTGGCAGCTGCCCCTCGTGCACGTACTGCTGGAGTATTAGTTTGACTCTGACTTGGTGCTCTTTCAACTTTCCTGTCTAATAAATTCTGAGTGCCTGAAAAAGTGCCTGAAAACAAATGATTTATTTCTGAAGATGTATGCATTTCAATCCCTTAGTTACTTCAGGTAATATTGCTTTTACGATCAGTGCTACTCATTGGATGTTTTCCTGGCTACACAAGCCGAAATGTACGTCAAGCATTTTGAACTGCATGTACACTTAACTTTTCATAATTTCTAAAATTGCAGACATTGTAGTGAACTTTATTTTAAATGCTGTTAATGCAGCAGAAAATATCTGTGAAAACTGAGAGGAATATGGGTATGTGTTTTGCTTAGCAGACTATATGTTACTTTTGCATTTTAAAGGTTTGGGACGCGGAGCTGGAGAGAAGTTCTGAACACTGGGCACACACATGCCTCTGGGAGCACGGACCGCAACACATGCTGACCCAGATCGGACAGAACCTGGGGGCCCACTGGGGGAGGTCGGTACCAGTAGATCGTTATGCCGTTGCACACTAGTACTGGAAGTACAAGGTCCATTTCCTAACACACGTTTGTCTGGTTTTGAGGCGACAAAGCATGTCATTGTTGAAATTTTCTTTATCGCTTGTGCCTGGTATTTACAATACATGCTTTTATTTCTGCGATCAATCTCAGAGATCGACCACCAACATTTCACGTCCAGGCCTGGTATGACGAGGTGAGAGATTACAGCTACCCGTACCCACAGGAGTGTAACCCACACTGCCCCTTCAGATGCTCCGGGCCCGTCTGCACTCACTACACACAGGTAAGATCTGTACGACGGACTTTCTAAAACTTGTCCTCAGCGACCGGCTGCCATTTTCCAACTAGCTCATCTGACGTACCTAATGAAGGCAGTGACCATTACTTTACAAATGACTGAAGGTAGCTACCGCGTTTGTCTTTGCAGATGGTTTGGGCGACAAGCAGTCGTATTGGATGTGCCATCAATGTGTGCTACAACATGAATGTGTGGGGCATGATTTGGACCAAAGCTGTCTACTTGGTTTGCAACTACTCACCGCCGTAAGTTTGGAAAGTTTGCAAATGTTTATGCCGCAAGCGTGGAGATAAAAGTTGCAGCTCACGGGAACTGGGGGATAAGGTCGAAAATGTGATGGTTAGACGATTTCGCTTTTGTTCAGGGGCAACTGGTGGGGGCATGCACCCTATAAACATGGAAGGCCCTGCTCTGCTTGCCCAGCCAGTTATGGTGGAGGCTGTCGGGACAATCTCTGCTATAAAGGTAGGCTGATTTTACAAGAAGGTTGTTCAAAACGAACTCGTTTAACCTTGTCTTGGGCAAAATGAGCTTCTTAAATGTGACGCGGCTCATATTCTTCAGAGAACGGAGTAGAGAGACGTCCTGCCCCTGAGCTAGAGGAGATGAATTATATTGAGCCGGAGGCGGAGCCGAGGTCGAGAACGTCACCTCCGACACAGAACCCCAATGACAACGCGGGGAGGAATGAGGTGGTCAGCACAGTCCAAATGTGTAAGAATTATTCACGATTATTCAGTATGATATTTCTTCAAAACATACAAAGGTCTGTGTCTAATTTGTTTTTGGTTCTCAAAGGTCAACAGATGGACTGTGAGACCAAGCTGAGGGATCGTTGTAAAGGAACCACTTGTAATAGGTACTAAGGGCTAACCGGACGTTTTCCATTATCTAATCTCACTCATTCGGACCAACCTGAACTCTTCTTCCTTCCTTCAGGTACGAGTGTCCTCCAGGATGCCTGACCAGCCCAGGAAAAGTCATAGGGACCGGCTATTATGATATGGTACACTAAAACAATATCCCTCACTTTGTTTGTATGTACTCTAACTGCACAACTTATGGGATGCTTGTTATAGTTTGATAATGGAATTGCGGTCATTTTGCAGTCGTGTTGTTGTTATTGTTTTAATTAACCAAAACACACCGTCAATGTAGAGTACCGAAATGTGTTTCTTTTTTAGCAATCGAGCGTTTGCGGCGCCGGTTTACATGCTGGTATAATTGACAATGATGGCGGTTGGCTGGATATAACGAGACAAGGAAGAAAAGCAAATTTCTCAAAGTCATACAAAAATGGAATTATGTCTTATGGGTGAGTTCTTATTTGACTACGGCTTATCCGGTATGAAGGGCAGTGCTTTTGATGTAGTTGTGGATTTAACTTCACTCTAAATCATTTGTTCATCATAAAGCCAGAGCAAAATGTAAAAAAGGTTGTTTGAATTTACAGGATGAATAGGAGTGCAAATGCCTTCAAAGTTTTCGCCGTACCAGGTATGTCTGATCTTATATCACCGTTGTGTTAATAGTGCATGCGTTATTTTAACGTACTTGTGGGTTCTTTGTCTCTTAGTGAAAGCAGTTACGTGTGAGACCACAGTTGCACAGTTCTGTCCCTACAAAAAACTTACAAGGCACTGCCCCAGGTAAAGTTCACGTTATGAATTCACTTTCTTATGAACAAAACTTGATTCTCTACTACAGTGTCACATAGATTGGCTTGAACATGTAGCTTGTGTAATTTTTTCGAAATGTTCTTTACCAGGTTGTACTGCCCACGCAATTGTTTGCGTGAGACCCGAGCCAGAGTCATTGGATCTGAATATTATTCGGATGTAAGTCTATGTTGGACATCGGCCTCAAAAGGACAATTCTTGCTGTCCGGGTACTGAACCTTAGCGACGCTGACTTGTCTGTTTTCCCTAGAAATCCAGTATATGTCGAGCAGCCGTCCACGCTGGTGTCATCCAGAATCACTCTGGGGGTTATCTAGATGTCCAGCCAGTCGACAAGAGAAGACAGTACAGCGGAAGCTACCAGAACGGAATCTCCTCAGAAAGGTGAGGGATATATAGGGACAGTAATACAGGCCAATTGTCAGATTAATTTTGTAAGGTGATCTAGGCTAGCATCCATTTCATACACCTTGTTTTAAACAAATTGTTCGTAACCTAATCAAAACTAACAGAAGTATTTTTTTCTTTCCGCCAGCCTACAGAATCCCTCTGATGGCAAGGCCTTTAGAGTATTTGCAGTCATTTGAATCCACATTGCAAGGACACTGGCGATGAAAAAAGAGCACTTGTCATCTGACGCCCAGTCATTTCACAGCCAGTAATTACATTGCATATGGTTTTCTTCTCTTGCTAAGCTGCACCTCACCTTTTCGAAGTAGCTCTATTGACTTTGATACAAATTTTATACTGATACACTGTTAAATTTGAGATCTTTCAGACCGCATATTGGATGTATATAACATGTAAATAGATTGAATATAAAAAAGCAATCTCTTGTAGGTATTTGTATAGAGCAGATACATGTGTAATGTGCATGCTGGTAAAGTTCATTTTCTTGACTGATGTCAATGTTGTATTTCATGATACAAAACGATGTGTAGACATTTTTATAGTTCAAGCCTGGCTGGCCAGGAGTGCTTCAGAAATGTTGATAGGCCAAAGAATTATTTGAGACAGCCAAAATATGCATTATTTATTGACATTTATGAAGAAACCATTTTTTATCAATGTTCATTTCTGAATGGACACTTCGATCATTCATATCATGTATACACCTTATTAAATGTTCCAAAAAAAACGTAACAGTTCTCCATTTATAGCTACGGTTCGTTGTATAGTTTACGTACAGCATGTCGTTTTTAAAGCACAATTTCACAATACAAACAAAACTGATCTATCACCATTAAAATACAGGCAAATACTGGTAATATGTCTGAATGACAGACTACCCTTACTGTCTAGAATCAACATTTGTTAGATACACTGGACATTTATCGGTCGAAACATAACTTCATACATACACTACGCAACTATTACGGAGTTTCATCATTCCACAAAATACAGGCAGTCATTTTCAACATGAACAACTGTAAAGAATGAAACCGGAGCAAAGCCCTTATGTTAAACCACTCGGGCCCCACTGGCTGAGAGCTGCCTGGAGCAGACAAAGGCCGACTGTGTATGTTGATCTCAATCTCACTTCCCTGGATGCAGTTACCCCATGCCTGCCACAGATGTGGTCAAGCCAAGCTGAAAGGTCTCTGTCAGTCACCCTGACCCGTGTGCACATTTTCCTCTGTGGGGTGCTTTTTGCAAGGCTCGACATTTAGAAACACGTTTACCGGCACTATATTTTACCGCTCATTTTTTTCCCCTGAATGTAGTAACGGTGTCGCAGTTTCACACATCCAACACACAATGGGCGATACCAGTGTTTTTACGACGTGGTTCGGACAGACTTCAATAAGGCAAAAAAGCAGGATGCAGACTATCCTTTAACAATAAAATTGTGTCTTCCACATTTATTACCTGGGGGCAAGCTATGGCCAGAACACAGTACACGCTGTACCGTAGCAGGCAGCCACAGCACATAACCCACACTAACACCACCATTCTGCTGAGTGACCATTAGGGCCGGACTTTCCAGGAAGGGGACCAGGGCTGAGAGAGGTGCCGATGGCCTCTTCGGGTTCCGCGCTACTCTCCAGGGGGAAGAGGCATTGCATCGGAATGCTGTCAAAATTCACAGGGCAGTGTTGCAGAGGAGCCCACTGGCAGAGACGCCAACCGATGACTGCCGGAGTGTTAGAGAACTCGAAGAGACCCCACTTCACTCCCACCCACGCGAACATCAAGACATTAGCATCTCAGATGTGCTGGTCTGGTGAAACGAGACGTGTAGCACATGTTTTTTCAGCGTTCGGGCGCTACGGCTAATGGTTTGCCTTAATGTCTTCCTGTACTCTTTTATGCTTGTCTAATGTCCGTGGTAGCTTTGAGCAGATGCTGTCGCCATGATGGATGGACATTATGAACCTCGTAAATCTGACAGTGTTCGGAATAGTTATGATAACTCTTACAAAGAATATTTTCAGCTGATCCTAGTGGACAAAAAAACAAATCCTTGCTTTTGTCTGTTTAAGATTAAACCTCTCCGGTTGCCTGAAGAATCAATAAAAACACTTTAATTAGAGCTAAACACGCTGCTAGATTTTTTTTGGAACTAAACAACTTGGACACATTCTGCTGTATTAGCCGCTCTTGTCACGACCGCTGTAGGGTGTAGTGCAGGTGAAAGCCATGTGCAGAGCCAGGTAATCCGTTCAACAAGGTTTATTTCTGCACAAACATAAAACAAACCGAAAACAGCGACAAAAGGCTAAATGGCTAAACTGAAATGAAAGTGCGCATATGTAGCGTCTTATAAATATACAGTTCCCAAAACCATTGCAACCTATTTCCCAAACAAACACTCACCTCTATAATACTGTGTGACATGTAACAATGCGAAGCAACGAGTGCACTGCTCGCGACCCTCTTATATCCCACATAAAGTGACAGATTACTAACAGCTGTGACCACGTGAAAGAGGAAGTAATCACAGCTAGTGAGAACAAAAACACGGAAGTGGATCACCGAAATGGAAGTGTAGCAACGCCACCACACCAATCGTGACAGCTCTGTACTGGCTGCTTGATAAGGCTCGAGCTGATTTTAAGGTTTTATAGTTAACATGTAAAGCACAACATGGGCTTGCTGCAACTTATCTCGCTGAATAGGTCCAGCCATACACATTCAAACTAGTTTCTAATGTATGTTTTCATGGAAAACAAGGACATTTTAAAGTGACCTCAAACTTTTGAACTGTTGTGTATGTGATTTACTGTACATGGGCCAACAATCACTAACTCCAGAAAAAGAAGTTAGTGGTAGTTTGGGCCCGAGTCCTCTCTCACTGACAAAGTTAATTATTAGTATACCATAGTTTCCAGCTGTGTTTAGTTAGAACAGAATAATCATCTTTGCATTGCTGGTTTCATAATGACAATGTGGTATTTATAACAGTGACCATTTAAACTCATTCTCTCATGCCATAGTTAGAAAATGTCACGAAACTCCGCTTTCATACATGTTTAGGAACCGTAGGGGTTCTGAAATTACTTCAAAATCTGCCTTCAGTGAAATTTGTTCAATTAAAATTCAAGAATTATGTTGGAATTATTATGGAGCATTTTAGAAATGACCCCAACCCAGTTACCCGGGATACCAGGGTACATTCCAGGTTGATGCCTCAGATACACGTATGTCACTGTGGCTTTGTATTAGTTACCGGCTGATAGCTATTCAAGCAATCAGTAAGTTTCCCACTTTGTCTCCTCTGTCACATGACCCAAAATTAGAATATACCAACTCTTCAAACTTCAAAAGCAGCCAAACATGCAGTTCGGAGATATAGTGGTACGACAATTACTGGGTAAACTTTATAATCTTAGCATAAATATGCTATGTTAGAAAAGCAACAATCAAAATAAATGTAAAAACATTCTTGGATTTCACGCATAAGAATATCAGTTATAAAAGGTGTTTCTCATGCAACTCTACACATGGGATAAACCACGTGCAGCCTCCCACTCAAACCTCATCACACTCCCTCCTCCACAGTGGAGATTTTGGCACGTCTCCCTCATACTCGCCCTGTTGGTTGGTATCCCACACACAGACCTCCACTGCCAGTGAAGCTTCATTCCCCCACAGCCTTACAATCCAGTCAACTCTTTACGGACTCTATTCATGCCCCTACTGTTTGTCCGTAAATAACTCTATGGACGTTTTCCACAACTCCAGAAATAGTTGTTGGATGTCTTGGCACACTCTGTAGGTTCCCTGCAGTCGTTTACTGGAGCAGCGTATACATCCCCAAATGATGACACTAGCTTTTATAATATGTATTAATTCAATTTATTTATTTACTGTATAGACTATGGGTTCTGTATTTGTATAACCTGTGATTTAACAGGATCTGTGGCAGCCTCTACCAGAATGTGGAATAAAAAAACTCTGCAACCCCTGGCAGAAGGTGGAATAAAAAACCCTGCAACCCCTGGAAGAAGATGGAATAAAGAACACTGCAACCCCTTGCAGGATGTGGAATATAAACACTGCTATAACCAAAAGCTATGACACACCCGCAACCCACATCAGAATAAAAAAAATTAACACTTTATTTAGATATTACAAAAAGTGTGTGGTTAGATACTCTACTGATTATCTACTGGATATCAGTTTTATTTTAACTAATGAATAGCCCCTCAACCCTTAATGTAGCCTTAACCATTATTCTAACACAATCCCTAATCCTAACCTTATTCTAAACCTAACAATAGCAAGAAGTAGTGTTGACAGGTGAGAGTATTGACATGCACAGTATACATAATTTACAGTGATTTAAAATGTATCCCATCAAAACACTCACAAAAGACACTTCGACTCGAGAAAATAATTGTGGCCAGTCCTCTTTGGCTGTGTTGGGTTTCTATGTATACATGACAAATAGTTCAAGAATTAAAACTTCTCAGGAGAGAATTTAAATGTCATTCGGCTATAAATAAGGCACACGCAAGATCACAACACACCTGGATGAGGTCAGTGAGGTTGCAAAAAATGGTGAAAGCCTTGCATGAAGTAATATTACCATAGCACACGATGACATTAGCAAACCAGTGAAAACCATGATAGGGTCAGAGGCAGAGTATCCCAATAGTGAGAGAAAAGCATGGCAAGTTTTAAATACCTACATTTTTCTAGGAATACAACCGGTCACATAGTGGAATTAATTAATTATGCAACCGTTCTTTTATTGTTAACACAGATCGCCTCTTTGAATGCTACAATACAAAAATGTCTGCAGGCCCTCAAATAACCACCAACCAAAACTAGGAACAGTGCCACCACTGCTAGATGGTCAATGAAAGCATTACACTTTCCTGAGATTACTTAAAAACACACATTCTGTCTTTTCCCAGTCAACCCCATAAAACTAAATGTGAAAACATAATTCATATAATACATATATTTTTTCTTCAATCCAGTGCTTTATGAATTATCTTCAAACCAATGGGTCCATGATAGCACATACAGAATTGATTAGTTGTCATACAGATTAGAGAAAGATTTAACTAACTTCCCTTAAATAGGCTCCCCAATTAGGGCAACATAAGACAGGTGCCACTAATTGGGAGCAGACATGAAGCACATAATACTGGAGGGCAGTCATGCCCTGGAAGTCCTCTAGGAAAAACATGAAGTGGGCTAGAGTTCTAAACCCTGACCATGCAACCAGTGCCCGGGAATTATTTCCGTCTTTTAATTATTGTAAAATGTTTATATGAATCTTATTGGTTCGATATAGTCAGGTATTATTTTGCGTTTTTTTCAGTCAATGTCAAGTAAGTCCTTTTACACCAAGTTCAGTGATTTTGGTGTATAATATCTTTCAATGTTTTCCCCCACTTACCCATTAACTTGAATCAGTAAATGTGCTCAACCTTTTGACTGGTACTGTACATTTGCAAGACAGGGAAACATTTATGATGTTAACCATAGGACTGAACACTCCATCAGTAGTTTGGTTGGATACGGCTCCTGTAAACTGCTGTACGGTTTAGAAGCAGTCACTATTTTAGTGAGGGTGACTAGGGATAAAGGGGCAAAATACACACAGCACTGTGTCAGTCAGCCTCTCTACCAGCATACGGTTAAGTTTCGACGTGCGCAACTTGCCTTCTGAATGGAGAACTGCATCGTTAATTTATGTGAACATTGTTAATGTGTGCATGCATTTGAATATTTACTCTGCACAGCAGTGTTGAAAGTATACAAGTAGTCCTACACATTTTATCACACTTGCTTTTCAGCTCAGTACAGTAGAGACACAAAAATACCCCTGTAATGACACAAGAAGTTGTCCAAGCCTCTATATTGATTTAGTTTCTTGGAGGTTTGGAGTGCAAAGTGTAAACAACAAGAAAAGCTACAAATAGAATGTATCTACTTAAGAATATAGTAACCAAGGGGGCTGGGCCCTCAGTCCCCATGCACGTCATCTCTGACCTTTTCCTGTTTACAGAGGGGATTTGATTTCAGCTCTTTTTCAGCGTTCACACTTAAACCGTTGTTGATTTATCAAGTACAAGAAGCATAAAATAGTCGATTTTTGTCTTGATGCAATGGGGTGCATGAGGTGCATTAGTCAGCTGCCAAGCCATACTAAAATGGCCAACAACCAGAGCCAATCATCAGCCCAACCCTCACCTGCTTTTTTGTTATGATTGCCAGCCTATATAAGAAGCGCAGCTAGCAAATAGACTGGAGTTTATGTACTTTCATTTAACAAGTCGAGCCCCTGTATAAAGCAGAATATAGCAGCCACAGTGAATGGTTGCGCACAGACTCTTGCCCTTGAATTAAAATGTGTTATTTTGTGTTATATTGGATCATATATTGGATTGGAAAGTGGCATTTAACATTTGCATATTCGTAGTGAAACGAGAAGGTACAATTAGATTCTGTCACAGCCGATACACATTACAGCTAAATAGATACAACTGAATGGATCAAACAATATATTTTATTTCTCATTCATATACTATACTGAATATTAAGCTTTGATTTAAATAAACTTGTGAAAATAGTCATATTCTTTTTTGTCTAGAAGCAGTAGTAAACGGGCCGTGCAAACTATCAATGACAATGCTGCCCCCTGCAGTAAAAAAGCAATGAAATTAACCAATATTGTCTACATATGATTTTTAATAATGACTGATACAACTAAATGTAAACATCTGGGTGTCACAGTTGCAATGTCTACACTCAGCTAGACTTGACATTCAGCATTTTCAGAATGTATTAAATATTTCATATTTTAGATGTTATTGCACCCCATCTTAGCAACATCCCACTATCCCAGAATGCCTTTATCCAGCAGAGGTTGTCAGGCTGGCCTCTGGGTGCCATAGAACTAGTAAGGAAGCGGATATTTGATGGGGATAAAGAACAAAAAAAGTACTGTTAGACAAAAACATAAAACAACAGACCAGCCCATTCTGCTGACGTGAGGTCTTTTTTAGCAACTGCCCTCCAGCAGAAAAGTGCACAAAATTAGCAAGATGGAGGAGAGAATGAGAAAATTAATTAATTAATTAATTAATGATAATACCAAGCACTTTACGTGTGACAACGCTGCAATTGCTTTTACTACTCAGTCAAAAACGGAATTGTTTTCATTTACTATCAATTTATTATAGTTTTTATATACAAATATTTGCCTCGTACAGTTTCCAAACGTCAAGATGGTTAAAAACCATAGTGAACCATAATTGTCAAATCCCAAAGACGACGTTGAAGATGTCAGTGACACCCCCCAAAGTGAACAGAACGAGAGTTCACATGAGCAATCAGTGTTGATTTGTGATCTGTCATTCGCCTCACTCGGAGACGCTGGGAAAGACACATTTTGGAAAGATGGGAACAGCTTGTCGTTTGAGTCACTGGGAGCCCTGTCATACTGGGTTTCATCAACCAATCAACGGTATTCTTCTGTCCGCTGTCTGCTCTATTTGTGCAGTTGCCATGGTGCATGTCTGTGTTAAAGGATGACCTGTCATAACTGGGAGTTTTGACCGTACCAATCAATCCAGCCAGTAGCCCATCTGGCAAAAAGTCGGATGACATTGAATTTCACTCATTGTCCTCTAGATCATAAAAAAAACTATAAGAGTAACAACTAACCATTTGGAGGATAAAATATTGGCATATGGAGACAGCTAGGAGTCATCAGGCCAAGTAGTGTTAAGGGTGCAGTCCAACAGCTCAAATCCTATCAAAAGTCAAAAGTGTTCGCCCAGTAAGCAATACATAAGTGAAATGCATCAATGTAATTTCTCATTGTAGCATGAATCCAAGTTTTAATGATTCTCTTTGCAAACGTCTTTCCCCCTCCCTTTAAAATTCAATGCAGACACAAAACCAGGTTCTGATGTAAAAGAAAATTTATAACATGCATAAATAATTAGTTTTTGTTTTAGACTGTAGTGATTACTCAGCAAAATATGACAGACATTCTTATGTGCAACCATTTAGAAATATATATGCTCTGATGAGCAAAAACTAGGGCACATGTCAATGTCTGGGTAGATTAGATGGAAAGCATCGTGTTGGATGCAGGACAAACGGGCAGGGGAAAAACCTAGTTCGACAGAAGGTCTAGTGTGCCTCAGAAACAGAATTTGATTATTGTTGTTACAGGAGGAAATTGTAACAACACACAGTACATGGCACCCTGCTGTGTATCGGCCTGTGTAGCCGCAGGCTGGTCAGAGTGCCCATGATGACCCCTGTCCACTGATTAAAGTCCCCACAATGAGCATGCAAGAGTTGGAATGGTCCTTGGAGCAGTGAAAGAAGGTTGCCTGGTCTCATTTTCATTTACACCACGTGGATGGCCGTGTACATGTCTATTGTATACTTTGGGGATGTGATTGTACCAAGATGCACTCTGGGAAGATGACCTTGTGGTGGATTTTCAGTTCATATACATGTTTAGAAAAGGAGTTTGCTTACATAATTCGGTTGTTACAGTATTTGTTTACATTTGGATATATATCTGTTAAACTTCATATCATTTTAGTAAACACATAGGGTATTTGATAAACTTAGGAGAAGGAACAGACATCTTCAGTGACACCCCTCCCCCATACATTCCAATGTGCCTTGGGTGAAACAAAAGGTTCGACATGGGTGTGATATTGGATCCTGCCTGGGTGGGGTTAACTGATAAGAATGACTAGGAATATATCGATTGGTTATTGGGGGTGAACGGGGGATGTGTCGATGTTTCTGACTGGTCTAAAGTTGGGGTATTAAAGCGGTTGAGGCGATGGAACTGTCTCTTCTTAGGCCTTCTCTTAGCGCTAACAGAACTCCAGAATTGCAAAAGTTTCAATTTGGCTGTAACAATATTGTAACGTCATTAAACATCTTAAAAACGTTATCCGTTCGATTCTTGTTCACTCTAAAACCACGACAACCTAGTCGACATAATGGTGTGATGCTCCAGGCAATGTTCTGCTGCGAAATTATGGGTCCAGGCATCTACATTGATTTGCATGATTTGACACGTTCCACCTAAACATTGTTGCAGACCAGGCACACCCGTTAATGGCAATAGTATTCCCTGATGGCAGTGGCCTCTGTCAGCAGGATAATGCACCCTGCCACACTGCTCACATTGTTCAGGAATGGTTTTAGAGACAAGTTGAAGAGTTCAAGGTGTTGCACTGGCCTCAAAATACCCCAGATCTCAATCTGATTACAGAACTTGAAGGATGTGCCGCTAATGTCTTGGTGCCAGATACCACAGGACACCATCAGGGGTCTTGTAGCGTCCATGCCTTCTGTGGGCCGGCGCTGTTTTGGTAACACCCGGAGGACCAACAGCATATTAGGCGTATTAGTTTATAATGTTTGGCTCATCGGTGTATGTATATAAAACATAACCTATTTTTATTGGATGGTGAAATTGGTTTCATGACTGAAATTATTTGTAAGAAAAATGTGTACGTAGAACATGTTTAAAAATAAAAAGATTAATGTCCAAGTTGCCCACCAAATACCCACATGAGGCCAATGGGGTAATGTTTGTTGGGTTTTAGAGGATACTATATTTTCTTGAAGAACTACACATTGAGCATCTTTTATGTCTTTTCCAATCAAAACAAACACATTTCACTCTCAGGACCATAGAGTGCACAAAGAAGTGCCTGAAGGCCTTTACATGGCAGGCTGGACAGTGCCTTCATTGTTTAAGGGGGGCGTTGGGAGTTCTTCTGGGAGTTGAATTCCTGCGTTCTCATTCTGATTTCATTCTGTCCAAAAGCAACAGTTCAGTGGGATATTAATAATCTCTGCATTCTCTATTACTAAGAAAACATTCAAGCTTTTGAGACATGAGCTATGGGCTGTCACCGTGTTTTATCATTTTAAGAGCATAAATGGCACAAATGTAATAGCAAATGCAACTGAAGAAGAGGTGGCGAAGAGAATGAAACTGGGCGATTAGGTGCTTGCTTGAAATGTCATGGTTCTTGGCCACTTGCACGTTATTCAGATCGAATGTACGACTTTGAAACAAAAAACAAATGCTAAAGTGATTATATTAATAGATACTGAAGATATTTCCCAGAACACCTTTTATATTTTAGTTCTAACTTAATCGGCAGGAAGACAAAGGGCAGACTTTAGTGTAAATGATAAAGGCCTGTGTGGTCATTAGCCATGTATGGCAGACTTTTTATCGTTGATAATTCTAGGTTTAGAAACCAGCTTATTATTAAAAAAAGATGACTACCCATTGACCAAGATGATGCAGACAGACTCAAAATCACTCAGGAGCTAAAATGGTCTAGCCAAAGCACAAGCCAAAGGTGCACTGTCCATAATTACCTAATAATTACCTCATACCTAAGCATTTATTCAAAATGTTAAATATGTTTGAAAAGACAAATCAACTGTTGCATACTAAAGGAATGTCACAATGAAAAATGTAAAAAAAAATTACACTGTATCAGCAATTTAACAAGAACAGACGACTGAACTTAGTGACCAAAGCCAAAATGTTCGGTTTTATGTAATATGTTCTGAAGATTATAGTGCTGCTTAAAAATATGTAGTCTCCATTTTTGATAGTGCTAACATGTTTTTTTCTATAGCTTTCAGGTTTATAGTGAACTTTCTATAACATCTAAAAAAATAAAAAATAAACCAAGTTGCATCTGTTAAAGTAGGTAAGTAGATCAAACAGAATCAGATGGGTAAATAATTAGATACCAAATAAACGAATCAAAGGAGGGTCTTCAGGAAAGAGTTTAGGCGAGATAAATAGGAATATGAAACATTGGCAGTTTGATGTAACCCCTACAGGTGAATGCAAAACAGCATGCAGGAAAGGAGACACACAAAGCACATCAATCTGGGGCAATACAAAAATCTCAAAAAGATTTGAGCTCCATCTGTCTAGTGGGAAGCAAAATATCCCTTAGAGACACAAGAAAAATAATAAATCTGAAAAATGCAAACCAGAACTCCCTTCTTGCATCTCAGGTAACTATGCATGCTTCAACAACAACAAACAAATGAAAATGTCATTCATGGAAAGGTTGCTTAAAAAACTGCTGCCTCTGTATACATTTTTTTTAACCCGATCACATCTGATCACATCTGAGAACGGACTCATTGTCAGAGACCACATAGTCAAATCCAAATGTTTCTGAATGTCCGTTTGCTGCTGACAATTTATTTCAAATTTTGCCTTTTTGGTCAAAATCTAAACCATGTATGGTGAAAACCCAACACCTACAACCAAAAGAGGCTCATCCCAACAGTCAAGAGCGGTGGTGGGAATGTTCTGGGACTGCTATTCCTACTCAGGACCTGGTCAACTTGAGGTATATCAGAAGACTGTATAACAGAACCTGATGCCAGACACCACTCAAACCGCGCTCAATTGGCTTTCTGTAAGACATTTCTTTACCTAAAAAATCATGTCAGAGAATGATTAGCGGCTATAGGAGACGTTGTTGCAGTTGAATTCAAATATGCAAGAAAGTTTGCCAAATGACATGGATCTGGCTGGAGCAACCCACGGACATCCTACATGTCACGTTAAGAAACACCTATATGTTTCCATCTGCACCGCAAAGCCTATAGCATACACACACACACACACACACACACAAAACACACACCTAAGCTCAATAATTCATCTAGCAGCTGCTCAATCATATACACACTCCAGGGACACAGTCCGTCATACTCACACAGCCACATATAACCTAGACTTAGACAAACAAGCATACTTTCAGCAGCATGAACATACATACACCTCTAAGATGTATATCTATAGGCATCAATATTCTCAATACTCTCGACTGCATTCAAGGCAAAGCATTCACATAGGTTTCCATCAGAATCAGAATCAGGTTTATTCGCCAAGTCTGTTTACACACACATGGAATTTGTTCTGTACCATAGATGCAGCATTTAGAACACACATTTTAAAATGTACATGAACAGTGCAAACAGGGCAAAACACACAGCACGAACAGTCCCACAAGAGAGACCACGCCTAGTTGGCATATGTAATGGGTAAATATAGAATGTGATATGTATCTGAATAGTGCAAAGGAGCAATGTCTAAATGTGTGACCAGATTTCAAAAAGAAAAAAAGCAATTCCCAAAACTGGGTAATATGTCCAAGATATAGGTTAAAGCATGTGTTTTTGGAGAGATTTGTACAATGTAATACATTTAAATATCAATAAATAAAATATACAGCCTTCTCCTGTGCCTTTGTAGACATAATATGTCCAAAATAAACCTACAACCAACCCAAATGGAATGCATACAATTAGACGTTAAAATAACAGGGCTTATTGTGTCACTATTTAAGAGAGATAATTTAAAAATAACAATGTATTTATCCATTGCATTCATTGCAATTATTCATTGCAATTATTCATTGCATTCATTCATTGCATGTAAGCTAGTGTTGTTAGGCAATAATAATATTATTGTCCAGAAACAAGATTAGAAATTTTGTCGAGCTGGGTCAGTTTTTTATGTGAAATGTTATTTTGTGCAAGGTTCTTTTAGTAATTTCTGTATATTCTTGTGGATTGTTTTAGCTAATTTGAATTGTTGGATGAAGGGCATGGTAGACATTTGACTGGTAGACAATACTGACCTGTAATATGATACTTGGGCAGAAAAGCACAATGTAACTCCCCCCACTGTGCCTACCTTAACAACTCAATTATCTGCTCTCAAGGCAGAAAATGTGATTGGTTGACTCAATGGAGAGTAAACATTTAATCAAGGCGATTTCAACCCCATACCCATACCCCAACCTTATCCCTTACGTATCTCTAACCTTAACCTTCTAATACAACTAAAA